>JACCIX010000606.1:0-166930 GCA_025506515.1 Flaveria trinervia | reverse complement strand
ACAAAATATTGGGAGTTTTAGGGGGAAAACCCAATGATTGGGGTTTCTTTTCGGCGCCCCTTAGAGGGGATCTCTCCTTTTGTTTTCTTTTGAGGTCTTGGAACGTTGAAAACACCTAGAACACACACCTTAATCCTCTTCTCTCTCTCTCTCACATGCAAAAGGGTCACAAGAACACAAACTCGTTTTTTGGAAGAAAGAGTTGAAGTTATCGGCTGGAACAAAGGCTCCAGCAGCCTTCTTGATCCGTTTTGGTGCTCAAATCCTAGAAACTAGGTGCTTGCTTGATGCTTGTGGTATGGATGCTTGAGGACACCTCTCCTTGGTGTTTTGGTCATTCAAGAAGCTCATATTAGCTAGTTCAAAACATATAAATGATCCTATGATTTTGGGTTTGTTGATGATATGTTATTAGCCATGATTTTCAGATTACAAATGAGAATATTAAGGTTTTAATCCGCTGTGTTTTCAAGTTTAAATGGTTAAACTACTTTGATTAAGGTCCAACAAACCCAACAAACAAAAGAATGCAATCCAAAAGAGCCAAGTAGCCGCCCCGTGCCATCCTTAGCAATTTCACCTGCCAACTGGAAAATGCATAAAACGTCAGCGTTACTAAGTGAGTTCTAGTTTCAAAATAAAACATACTTTATATTTCCTTTAAAAATAGTCCTATACAATTGTATGTGATCATACATTATACATACACATAGATAATATCATTATTATCTTCATCATCGTTCATTTCGTATATTTATTATCTTTCATTCCATATAGGTCCTATCATGTGCTTAATCCCCCTCTAGACCACCAAGCAATTCATCTAGGGTTAAGTGACAAGGACCCCATTCATATGATCAATCACAAAGATTAAACCCCTGTGTGCATCCTCATGGGGTATTTAACCCGCACACAGTTGTGCTGACACCCCTCATTGGGTGTGAACCTCTATACATTTGCTTAATCACACGATCAGACCCCAATGAGCATCCTCATGGGGTATCTAACCCGCACACGGTTGAGCTAACACCCCTCATTGGGTGTGAACCTCCATACGTTTGCATGCAAGCCTTTCTTTTGTTCATTCATTCATAATGCATGCATTCATTCATTACGTTCCTCTTTTCATTATCTTCCATTTTACGTTACATAATACTTTCATTTCATTCATTAAAATTCAACGTAAAGCCACGAGAAAATAATCATGCATAACAAGGAACACAAAACATAAACATACACCATCACCATGCAGGGCATCATCATGCATACATAACATACATCATACATACCATCATGCATAAGCATCAAACATACATCATACATACCATCATGCATAAGCATCAATCATACATCATATCATGCCCATCATAACATCTATGTCCTCAAAAAGTCAACTTACATAGCCTCAGGAACCTCCCAAGTCAAAGCCTACATTTCACTATTTCCCCAAAAAGTCAGAAAATATTCTAAATGCTTATTCGCATTTCCTCTTTGTTCATCCGCATTTCCCAATTGTTCATCTGCATTTTTTCATTCGCATTAACATTTGTTCATCCGCATTAACGTTTGTTCATCCGCATTTGTTTATCCGTATTTATCCATCCACATTAACTTTTACTCATCCGCATTTCCTTACTCATCCGCATTTCCTTACTCATCCGCATTTCCTTCGCATCCGGATTTTTTTACTAATCTGCATTTCCTTCGCATCCGGATTTCTTTACTCATCTGCATTTCCTTCTCATCCTTATTTCCTTCTCATCCGCATTTCCTTCTCATCCGCATTTCCTTCTCATCCGCATTTCCTCATACTCATCTGCATTGACTCATACTCATCCGCATTGACTTATACTCATCCGCATTGACTTTTACTCATCCATATTGACTTTCATCCGCATTGACTTTTACTTATCCACATTTGTTAGTGCTCATACGCATTTGCCACACTTAAGCAGTTATTCTAAAACTTAGGCGTATGAGCTATTGTTTGGGCGTAGGAGCGGCCTAGGGCACACTTAACATCATAATTCGGTCTCCAAACACAATCTATCATGTTCTAAGCTTAAACCTTACATTCTAGGCCACAGAAAGACAACCATAACATCAACAAAACAATGACTAGCCCAAAATCAAACCCCACCCGCATCATACACAATTCATACATACGGGTATGAAACCCATTTTTATAAAAAAATACATTCATGTATTTCCAGCCCCAAAATCAGTTAAAACATGTAAAAGAGGGGTTCAAGAACTCACCTTTGCAGCTCTTGAGTATGGCTTCTTCCAAACTCGTTTGCAATTGAGTTCAAGACCTAGAAACCCACTAAAAACATACAACCAAACACACACAACATACATGAGCATAAACCTGAGGACATAACCAGTTAAGAACATCATAAAACATGAATTCTTACCTTGAATTCGCATTTTTCTTGTTCTTCTTAAAAAAACCCGAGAGTTCTGCTGCTCCCTTTTCATCTTCTCTCTCTAAAACTCTGAAGATTTGGATGTTGTAAGAAGAGAGTGGGCGATCATGCCCACTTTACACCCACTTTCAAACTTTTTTATCCTTTTGACACTTTTTACCCCTCAACTTGGGTAAAATCTTTTCTCTTTTTCTCCACTTTATTCTTTCTTTACTAACTAAAAAATAAATAATCGGGTGTGACATGTATAGTGAAGGATTCTGAACGTATGATCCTTTCTTCGACTTGTACTTCATCCTTAATTCCTCCTCCCTTAACTTCAAGATGAAGTCATTTATGTCCAACGTAGCAAGTATTTCATTCTGTCTCAGGTTCGACAAAAATGAATCCCGTTTCTCAAGCAAACCATCTGCAAAGCTTGAAACTTTATCTTCAATAGACGTCGTTACACCATGAGTGTGCAGCTCACTCATCAGATGGTAGAACCTGTTGATGATGTCATCAAAGTTCTCATTCCTAATCGAGAATAAATTATCAAACTCCTTCTTGAGAGTCTTCGCCTTTAGTTCCTTTAACATTGCATTTCCATCATACATCTTGTCTAATGTCTCCTATAGCTTTTTGGCCTGCTTGTTCTTAGAAAACTGGTGAAAGATGTCTTTCGGGATTGACTGAGTCAACAGTGTAACATCTGCCTATTTTGGAAAATAGAAACCCAAACCCAAATCCGTTTGGGTCGATTTTTGGAAAAATCAAACACGTTAGTTACAAATTTAATTTATTTTATTCCTTAAAAAATGATAATATACTATTTATTCAACTTCCATTTATTAGATTAATTCATGGTATTTCATGATTTATAGAATAAAACTTATAAATTCATGAAGTTTATTTGTCATTATGAGTTTTAATTATAAAACTAAAGGATTAAAATACAAATATGTAAGGTCTATAAAATCTTATAAAATCTTATTAAAATACAAGATCATTATTTTTACAAATATGTAAGGTCTATAAAACCTTATTAATATTTATAAGATTTTAAATATTTAATTAAAATAAATAATCAAATTTAAAGTTCTTATTAGATATATAAAGTCTACAAAGATTTAATAAAAAAGAAGTTGTTAATTAAAATTAAAGTTTTAATAAATTTAAAGTTTAAATTGTAAGTATTCTTTTATTTATTTAAATGATTTAATTTTATATTTATTTCAAATTCTAATCGTAACCCTCTTTTAAAAGACTTATAAATCACCATTAACACAATTCATAACCTCCTCCTAACCTCAAGTATAAAAGTAAGCCTTATGCCTCACTTTTAATTTGCTCATTCTCTAAAAAATCTCACTCTCATATCTTTCTTTCATCTATTGGTTACGATCAATTTGAAAAATTTTATTTTACAAAAAATTTCAAGAATTCTTAATACTAAGGTAATCTTTTATTGCTTTTATATTATACATTTCAATAATCCTAACATCTAATTGTTCTCAAGATTTTATGTTCTTACTATTATTCTTTCTTCTACCAAATCTCTATTTATTTTAATCATTATCATTTGATCATTAACATTTTAATAATCACTAACCTTATAACAATCACTAACATTCCTAAATTAAGCTAACAACACACTAACATAAACAAAGAATCCCGTTGCATATGGACGGCTATGTCGCCGCATTCGGTTATTCCACAAGATTATTTCCATAAGTGATGGCTATGATGAAGTCTTAGAATAATTTTATAACTCACATGAAGACTAATATACCATATATTGACATAATAAAAGTTTCTAACCGGTTTCATGCTTTAACGATTTTAAAAGTGCACATAAGTGCCTTACTACAATTCTGGCAGAATATAATCTTACTTCAACCGACCATAACTTGATCATAAAAAAATAAATTTGAGTAAAATCAGACTCCATTGTTAAGGTCTTTGAATTACCTTTTTAACAACAGTTTATACGTCTTCAAACTCAATCGGACGACTCAACAATAGCCTTCACAAGATAAGTGCGCATTTCAACACCTTCTGTCTTTTGCTGCTTGTTTGACCTATTTAAAGATCTTTTCATAAAATTGTTTCTGAATGAAAGTTGTCCGGGAGACTTTGAACTAATCAAGTATAAATATTTACAATTTTACGAAACTGTTTTCTATTTTTAAAACCTGTTCAAACACATACCAAACATTCTGTTCAAAATCTAAAATTGATGCAAAAATCCTTTTTCAATCTACCTTTCGTTTTTTAGCATTCTCTAAACGTCCTAATATCTTGTAATGAATTCCAACCTCAAGTTATTGTTATTTTTATCATTTAGGACATCATCTTTGACTCTTGACATTCAAGTTTTCTTATGTACTCTACAACCATCACTATACTTGTCAGTTTTCCATGTAAGTATTTCTATACCCCTTTTTATATTTTCACACTTTGGTGAAACATGTTACGTTATAATCGTTGCACTTGTAAAACGTTTGATTCTTGTAAACTTATGACAATTCACTTGTATGTTGTGGTAAGTTGATCTCTGTAGCTACCATGTAATGTCAATTATATTTACGATCATTAACTATTGCTAGTCAGGCGACGTCCTAGATCTATGAACCTGACAAGCCTGCTTGGTTGATCCAAGTACACTTAGCTAATCGTATATACTTGTAAAACGTTTGAGACTTGTAAAACCTCAAGGTTTGATTGTGCATTCTTTCTTACATCCCTAGTTACTTTGTTCACTAATTTCACAACGTGAGTTGCCATTTTTATATACTTATGTATTGAAAACTATGGAAATCTCACAAACTTTCAAAGTTGACCCTTTATTTTTAATATGTTTCAGGTTTGATACTTGTGGATATCTTCGTGCTCATATAGGACTTGGACTTAGATAAATTAAACATTTTATGTTGTTGTTTATATTTTTGTGTATTGTAATGACTTAATTTACTTGTAATGTTCAATAAAAATGATATTTAATATTATTACAACTTATTTAGTTCCATGTGCTATGAACAATCGTTTCACATTTGTCCCCATCGATGATTTCGCCGTCAATCGGGGTATGACAAACAGGGCATAAACTTTCTTCTTAGCATTGAAGAGTATTTACTGAGCCTCACTCATTCCACCCAACATCAACTTTACTCGATTTGCGCTGACTAGTACCGTGTAGCCAGTCTCTATAGAAGTCCAAAGATTAGGATCCACTCCATTTAGGTATATCTCGAACCGTTGTTTCCATTGTGGATAATCATCTCACGTTATAAGCTTCGGCGATTTATTGTGGTTTCCTATCTCATTCTCCAGAAGCAGAAGGTTCTGGATGCGTGAGTCCTTCCCGACAGTAAACACAGAAAATTGATCTTCCATTTGTATAGACTTTGTACTTGGAGAACAGGACAGCTTCAATCATGCGATTGGACAATACGTATGGATCACTCGTGCGAATGAAGAGTGCAAATGAATTCAATCGTACGATTGGATTCAGTCGTGCATATTGATTGGGGTTGAGTAAGAGTGAGATTCTTACTGTGAATCGAATATGATAATCAAGTCAGTGATTGAATGGCGGAAACAAACAATCAAAGAACATTCAATGCAAGAAAATAACTCATAAATGATTTGGTATTGTATATATGAAAGTTGATAAATTACAGAGAATAATTACAACCAAAATTCTCTATCTATCAGCCGTCACCTCAAGTACGAGGTTATCTATTCTATTTATAGGCAGACAAGATGCCTTTTACAAAATGACTAAACTACCCCTGAACTATTACATCAGAACTAGTCTAAGTCTTCATCCGCATCTTTGCTTGTTCATCCGTATTGACAAATGCGGATGAGTTAACTTGATCAGCATTTCTTCACTTGATCATCTGCATTAGTATGTTGGTCATCCGCATTGGTTAATGCGGATGAACAAATACTTGTGTGCATTTGTTCGGTCATCTGCATTTGTCTAATGCGGATGAGCAAAGTCTTGTCCACATTAACTTTTAGTCTTTCGCATTTATCAATGCGGAAGAGCAAATACTTGTCCGTATTTGTATTATGTCTTCCGCATTGACAAATGCGGAAGACAACACCTTTCTTTCCTTAGCAAGTTTTTCATCCGCATTTCTTCTTCGACTTAAGGGATTCCAGTAGAGCAATCATCAAATCACCCATTGAGTTAGCATGTATGATCTTTTCAGGGTGGAACAATACTCCCCCTAAGGATTATACAACCTAGTTTTCTTCAATGCTTGGGAGGTGATTGATGTTGTGATGATTCTGCTGGGTCTTCTAGTGGTGTAAAAGGTGCTGCTTGTCTTGGATCCAAAATTGCCTTGATCATGTTGACAAAATCTTAGAGCATCTAACAATTTGTCCTTGCTTAGTACATGAATCTTCATTCTTCTCATATCATGAATGGCTTCAAGTGGTAGTTTCTTTAGAGATTTGGTTCCTAAATAGACACTGTTGATAGCCCATCCCTATGAATCAAAAGAGAACCATCTACGTCAACTTCAAGTTTGACAAAGTTACCCAATTGTAAAGGTGTCTTCTTCTTCTTCCTTTTGTCCCTCTTAACACTAATCTGATCATAAGCCATCTTCAATATTTTGATACACTTTAGAAAGAAATGTAGATCTTCTTGACCTAATTTGTTTGATATCTCTCTAAAGTGCCTTGTATGTATGTATTGAATGTATGATTGATCCAGTTGTGTCACTTCATAGCCACTGAATAATTTGATTTCAGCACCTTCTTTGCCTCCCCATTTCCTCTCAATCACCAATTCATAGGTATTCTCATCATAATAAACATTTGAGATTGGTGTTGAGGAATGTGTACCGGCTACCATTTTTCTTTTCAATGATTCAATAGGTTTCACTCTAAGTACTGGAAACACTACTTCTTCAGCTGGTTTTGACTGTTTCATCTCCAGAGGGTTCTTGAAAGTTTTTTCTTTTATCATACATGTTGCTTTTAATGAATTGAAGTTGTTGGTTCTCTTGAACATTTTAAGTATAACTTCAAATTCATATCCTCTAAACATTGCATTATGGTCGATCAGCTCAGATTAGCCAGTTCTTTCAGGTCCATGAATCGCAAGTGTATTTACCAGAGGAGAGTACTCTGTAAAAAATTGCACTAGACCAGAGATCCTTTTAACCATAAACATATTCCATGAACTATCATACTTCCAAGCAATAATTTTCTGGTCTGTTTGGCCTTTTGGAGTAGATACTCCTCTGATCATCTCAGCAGTGGTCAACCCTTCATGAAGTTTCAATTGGGAGGGTTCAGCAAACCACTCTGGATATTTATGATAACAGGTGCAAGATAGTCTTGATCTTTATGAGTAAGATTCATGTCATGTGCAGAAACTCTTGATCTTGGTTTCTTATTGAGCACTTCTTCTTCTAACTGCTTTAACTTTTCTTTCTTATCATTTATCAAACTAAGTGTTGTATCTTTTAGTGAATTAGTCTTCATGTTTGCCAATTTTCTTTTAGTGAAGCCTTGACTGGTGAGGTAATCCTTCTTTTCCTTATCTGACATACTATAAGGATCAGGAAATAGTGGTTCATGAGTTGGGGATGATTTCTTCATTGAATACAGCTTGGGTAAGGGAACCTTTCTTGACAATGGTCTTTCATACCCAATTGGTTCTTCATAGAAGACTCTTTATGCATTGGAGCATCTTTGGTGATTGCTTTTTCATATTCTGTTTCAACATTTGGATCTAGTAGCTTTTTCACTTTATCTTCGTCTTCCTTCATTCCTTCATAGGTCATCCCAAATACTTCATCTGGATCATACCCTTGATTGATTAGAAACATTGCTTTGATCATTAAGTCATCAATTTGGGCTTTTGACACCATTTCTTCCACTGCTTGTTTTGTTTTCATAGGACTGTCCATATGAACATCCTTTTCATCATCATATCCACCGACTATCTCACCTTCTTCTAGATCAATGATAACAGATTGTTTCTTTAATTGAGCTTCAACCTGCTCATGTTCTTCAAGAAATTCAACAATTGCTGCCAGGCTTCTTGGATCATCTTTCTACTTCTTAACACTTTCTTCTTTAATCACTGGTCTTTTACCCTTAGCCTTTTCAGCTAGATATTTTCTCTTTATTGAAAATGTTTGAAGTTGTGGACTTGAGGTTTCATCCTTTTCAATCACTTCAGACATTTTCTTAGATGTGGTTTGTTCTTGATCATTCACTTCTATTTCTTCCATCTCCTTTCCTGTTTACTTTTCTTTTTCTTTTTCCTTTTCACACATTTCTCTTATCTTTTCTTTTTGTTCTTCAGTCAATGACACAACAGAGACAATCTGCATGCTCAGCTCTTTCTCCAAAGGAACTGGATGTTGATACATGTATGTCCCTAGATCATGATATGAATGTAATAAATCTTGTTTGTCTGATTTTGACGAAATGTTTGGAATGATTAATGAAATGATATTGATTGTTTGTTATTTATAATGTTTAATATTTCACTAATGAGTCGATGTTGAATTGGTTAATTAGGTTTGTGGTTGTTTGAATTCTTACACATAATGTTATATTCATTAATACATTCAAATTTAACAAAATGAAGTGTTCATGCGAATGGCCCATGCGAATGGACCATACGCATGAATAACTTCATACGAATGACTCAGTCACACAACTGAACCAGGAGACTAGATCAGTCATATGATTGTAACATAAGATTGGCTCAGTCGCACGACTGAACACTCAGTCGTGCGGATGAATCAACCGCATGGTTCAATCGCATGACTGAACCATACTAATGTTTCAGTCGCACGAATGAACAAGACTAACCTATAAATACAACCCAATTCGTGGAAAAACGAGAGCCTTTTATTCTATTTCGACTCCAGACGTACCCTAGCTGTCTAGAAGCCTCCAAGTTGATACTCCAAGTTCATAGAACACTGTAGATCGATTCTTAACGTTTGATTCAATACTTTATTGATTCTACGTGCGTTCTCACTGATTGGATTGCCAATCAAATAGGATTCCGCACTATTTGGTTTGGTTTACACGTTAATCATTCGGTATTTCGTTCAAATACCAGGTCCTAACAAGTGGTATGAGAGCATTGGCTCTTGATTACGTGTGATTCAATCAAGATTGATAAAAAGTTTGTGTTTTTACACTAAAAAACGTAATCTTTAGTGTGAAAAGTTGTCTTGGACGTTCCCTGCTCATCAAGTTTCAGTTTCTATGGCCTTAGGCGATTAGGGTTCGTGAAATTGCGAATTTTTATGGCTAAAACACTTTTAACCTAGAAATTTTCGCAAAACAGCAGCTTCAGTCGCACGAGTGAGCCATTCGCACGACTGGACTTCATTCGCATACACCAGACGCACGATTGGACTGAGTCGCATCTCCATTCGTATGACCGAACCATTCGTTCGCAGTGTTCAAACGCATCAGTTTCATTCGCACGACTGAACCAATCGCTTAGTTCAGCCGCACGATTGAACCAATCGCATAGTTCATTCACACAGATAGCCCATTCGCATCACCCAGTCGTACCAGTTTGACAGTTTGTTTAGTACACTTAAAAGTTAATCGTGATGGAAGATCAGATGTTAGCGTTTACTGCCGGCAAGGACTCAAGGATCCAAAACCTACTGTTGCTTGAGAGTGAGGTGGGGAATCATAATAAGTCACCAAAACTCTTAACGTTAGATGAGTTTCCCCACTGGAAACAACGTTTTGAGATTTACCTCAATAGAGTGGATCCAAATTTGTGGGAAGCTATCGAGACTGGGTATAGTATGCCAGTGGGAGCAGATGGGGTAAAGCTTACTTTGGGAGGGATGACTGATGCTCAGAAGTTAAGTATAACGCAGAGAAGAGAGAGTTATGCATTGATTACACAGTCTATTCCTAAAGATATTTTCCACCAGTACTCGGAGAATAAGCAGGCCAAGAAATTGTGGGATGAGCTGGAAAAGAGATACGACGGGAATGCTTCGCTGAAGGCAATTAAAGCTAAGGAACTGAAGAAGGAATTTGACAACTTCTCATCAATGGGAAATGAGAGTTTGGACGATGTTATTAATAGATTCTACCATCTGATGAGTGAATTGCATACACATGGTGTTGCTACAACCATGGAAGAAAAGGTGTCAAATTTCGTAGACGGATTGCCGGAAAAGTGGGCTTCATTTGTGTCAAATCTGAGACAGAATGAGATGCTGGCAAAGTTGGATATCAATGACTTCATTCTAAAGCTGCGAGAAGAAGCACTTAGGATGAAGTACAGAGCTCAAAAGTCTTCGCACACTCAGAATCCAGCTTTGTACAATGCCACGCCTCAAGCTAAGACGTCTGGAGCACCTCTTAAGATCGAATTTGTGTCTAGCTCATCGGTCCTTCACAAGCTTCTCCTCAGGTTCAGAAAGTCAGGGTCTTCTTGTACCCATTACATTGGAACTGAAGCGAATGCTACTAGACTGAAGACCGAGAACCTCGGTAATGTGACTGTGGAAGTAGCTCGAGAGCACATGGATCTTTTGGCAGCAGTGGTCATCTTATGATGGACTTGTTGCTGGGAGATCGGAAACTACCATCTGGCAGATGAAGACTACGAGCAGGTGGATGAAATGGAGCTGGAGAGAATGGACATTATGTGGGCCTTAGCTAGTGCTGTCCGGAGGGCGAAGAAGTTTGTGAAAAAGACGGACAGAACTTGGTTGCTACTAAGGATACCACATTTGGCTTTGACAAGAGTGAAGTGACCTGCTTTAACTGTGGAGAAAAGGGGCGCTTCAAGAGAGATGTGTGAAGCTAAAGAAGACTGGGAACGGGAACCCATTCTCGTCCTTCACTCGTCAAGACAAGCAAGCTAGCAGTTCTACTTCATCAAGCAAGGATCCAAAAGCCTTGACTGCTCATGATGATGAAGGACAGGACTGGAGCTTTCGATTTGTCTTCCAGGGGAATCTAATATTGCCAGTGTAGAAGATTTAGATATGATTCCGCGAGTGAGGGAGATATTGCAGTTGAGATAGCGATGTCAAATATTGAAGAGACAACTGCAACTGAGGTTAGCTACAAGCCTGAAGAAGTGATTTCAACAGCAAGACAGAATCACCAAAACCAGAGACATCTGATGCTGCGTTGATGGCTAACTCTTCTGAACCTGCTCAGGTAAGTACTACTACCAACTGTTTAATAATCATGCTTGTTCTGATTGTGATACTTTTAGAGATAGCAAAGATGAGAAATTTGCTAGGTTATTAGATCATAATGATAACTTAGTAAAGGATTTGCAACTATGCACTGAGGCTAATAGAGTTTTAAAACAAAATGAGCATAGTTACAAAGAAAAGATAGACCTTTTGACCAAACAGCTTAGGAAACTGAAGTAGTTGCATTTAACCAAGCTAATGACATTAGGTACTATCTTAACTCCCTAGAAGACACTAAGAATCAAAAGGCAGTTTTAGAAGTAGAAGTAAACTCATTAAACAAAACTGCACAGTTGGACAAGTTCATCACACATTGTCCAACACTTAGTGAGAGAAAGAAACAATAGGGAGGGTTTGGGTTATAAAGTGGTTCCACCACCACCTGAGATCTTGATAAACAATAAGAGTAGACCAATAAATAACAACCCCATCAAGGATCATGTGGTGTCTACTCCCCTTGTTAGTGATCCAGATTCCGCATGTTCATCAATTGAATCTGGAACAAAACCAATGGAGGCCACTTCAAAGGCAAAGGGTAAATTGCCTTGTGTTAATCTGGAAAAAGAATTTGAAAAGGTTAATATAAAGTCTGAGTCAAACAAAGTCAAATCTGAATCTAAAAGGAATGCTAATGTTAATCTTTCACAAGCTTCATGTCAAAAACCAGTTAAACAAAAGGAAAAGATGTTAAAATGTTAAAACAATTGATTTTGTTAAACAGAAGAAAACATCAAAAGAATAGAGTGAAAACCCAAACTAAGTGATGTTACTAGGGTGTCACACACATCTCCACAAAGAAAGTTTAATCATAAAGTTGATAGCAGGTCGTGCTACAACTGTGGAGAGTGTGGACACATTGCTTTCCTTTTCCTTACTATCAGACACTAGGAAGAAGATTGAACTTCAGGATTCAAAACCTAGGTATTCTAAGAGGAGTTCCTTAACTCCACCTAGAAGAACTAGTGAACCTAACGTTCAACCCATTAGCCAGTCGACTGTTTATCACAAACAGCATTGCACAAATCTGGCTTATGGAAAGAGAAGTCATCCTCCGCGTCTGATAATGATGACAAGAAGGAACCTGAGCTACTCTCACCCACTAAGGGTCAATGGGTTGAATTCATGATGTGTGATGCCTCTGGGAAACCCAAGCCAGTAAGGCTTGGGTTCCTAACCTAAACTAATGTTTTACATTAAATGTGCAGGGTGTTCGCTACAGTGCTAAACCCACACGTGGATTGTAGACAGCGGAGCATCCAGGCACATGACAGAAACAGGGCTTTTTATCAAACGTCAAGCAAATAAAAGGAGGGCATGTTTCGTTTGCTGGAAACAAGGGAGGCTATATCACAGCTCAGGGAGAAGTTGGAAATCAGAAAGTTAAGTTTGATAAGGTGAACTACGTTAACAACTTCAAAACAATTACTTTCTGTTTCCCATCTTTGATAAAGGTTTTAAAGTCATATTCGACAACAAGAAGTGTTACTCCTAAAGAAAGACTACGTGATTTCGGAGGACCAAGTTCTGATGACAGCTTCAAGATATAAAGACCTTTATGTTTTGGATCTCTCAACAGCTTCTACAATGGATCATGAAGTTCAGTGCTTTCTATCAAAAGCCTTGAGAAGGACTCCATCTCCTGGCATAGGAGAATGGGACACATCAATCACGGAAGATGAATCACCTGATCCAGAAGGATCTTGTGAGAGGAGTTAATGTCAAGAATTTCCAACTTCCTGATTTTTGTGTAGCTTGCAAGAAAGGCAAAAGACGAAGAAGTCTCATAAGGAAAAGAAAGTTCATTCAATAGAACTTCCTCTTGAACTTCTTCACATGGATCTGTTGGTCCAGTCAGTACAAAGAGCATTGCAGGCGACTTGTACTGTTTTGTGGTTACTGATGACTACACAAGATTCTCTTGGTAATGTTTCTGAAGTCCA
This sequence comes from Flaveria trinervia, assembly GCA_025506515.1. Lineage (NCBI taxonomy): Eukaryota > Viridiplantae > Streptophyta > Magnoliopsida > Asterales > Asteraceae > Flaveria > Flaveria trinervia. Next base: position 153,343 of record JACCIX010000606.1, on the reverse strand, counting down.
ATCAGAAACATTTGAGTCATTCAAGGAGTTAGTAACCATACTGGAATCTCTCTACAAGCTGAAGGTGAGACAAGTACGCTCAGACAACGGGACTGAATTCAAGAATCAGTGGATGGAGGCTTACTGCAAGGAAAAAGGAATTGTGCATCAATTCACTTCTGCCTACACGCCTCAGATGAATGGTGTTGCTGAGAGAAAGAACAGAAGCTTGATAGAGACAGCACGGACAATGCTGGAAGACTTAAACTGCCTATCCAATTCTGGAATGAGCAGTGGCTAATGCGTGTTATACACTGAATCGAGTTCTGATAGTCAAGCGCCACGGAAAGACTTGTTACGAGCTACTACAACGACGTAAACCGAATCTGGAGTATCTCGAACCATTTGGCACGTCGTGTACACAGAAGACTCAAGAAGGTAAATTCAGCGAGAAGGCTGATGAAGGGATCTTCCTAGGATACAACATACCGAACAAGAGAGTTTACAACAACTCAATGGGTCTAGTAGAAGTGTGGTGTCATGTTGATGTTCAGAGATATACCACACCACCTACTGGCAAAGGACCCGCCTACTTTTTCGACTATGATGGATTCTTTAAGTCCTTCAACATCCCAATCTCTTCTTCTGATGATGAGTTAGCTACGCGAATGATGGATGATATCTTGAATACACCATCTCTTGATTCAACATCATCGAGTTCACAGGGAGAATCATCTACTCAATTAGGGGGAGTAGTCGACGACAGTGACTCCTCCTCTGAAGATGAAGCTGAAGAAGATAACCAGACAGTCAGGAGGAACAGGTTACAGTTCCTGAAAGTCCACAAGCATCTAACGGTGATGCACCTTCGACTTCGAAACCTCAAACTCCTTCTACCTCAGATGCAGAACCAAGTGTTCATAATCTTGGCTCTGAGGTAGCTGTTCCTACTACTCCAGGATCACATCTAAACGTCTATCATCCCTTAGACAATGTCATTGGGGATGTCAGATCAGGAGTACAAACCTGAATCAGCTGTACTCAGCAATTATGCCTCTGTTATGGAAAGGGATACATTCATGATGGTGCTTATCGGTGTTTTGTCTCGCAGTTTGAGCCAAAATACATCAGTGATGCACTAAACGATGAGGCATGGGTGAGTGCCATGCAAGAAGAACTTCTTCAGTTCAAGAAGTTAGAAGTATGGACTCTGGTAGATAGACCTAAGGTTCTAAGGTCATTGGCACCAATGGGTCTTGAAATGCAAGAAGGATGACCAAGGGGTCATTATCAGGAACAAGGCTCGACTGGTTGTTCAGGGATTTCGCCAAGTCGAGGGGATTGACTACAATGAAGTGTTTGCACCCGTGGCGGATGGAAGCCATCCGTATCTTCCTTGCCTATGCATCGTATATGAAGATTAAAGTCTACCATTAGATGTGAAGAGTGCATTCCTTCATGGGGAAATTGAGAGACAGTGTATGTCAGTCAACCCGAGGATTTGAAGATCCTTATCATCGGGACGAGTTTACAAACTCGACAAGGCCTTATTAGGGCTTCATCAAGCTCCAAGGGCCTGGTATGAGAAACTCTCAACTCATCTTGTGAAACACGGCTTTCGCAGGGAGTCATTGACTGCACACTGTTCATCAAAGAAAAAGATGGAGACCTACTGCTAGTACAAATCTATGTCGATGACATAATCTTCGGTTCAAAGAACGAAGAATTATGCAAAGAGTTTGAAGCAGTTATGAAGAAAGAGTTTGAGATGAGTGCTATGGGGAGATGCAATTCTTTCTCGGGTTACAGGTGGATCAGACACCAAATGGGATTTTCTACATCAGACCAAGTATGTGGAGACATTCTCAGTCGGTTTGACATGGAGAATGCTTCTGCTGCTGGGACTCCACTTGCTACAAATCATGATATAGCACCTGACAAAAATGGAGATCTGGTAGATGCCACAATGTACCGAGGAATGATTGGATCCCTCATGTATCTCACTGCCTCAAGACCTGATATCATGTATGCTACATGTTTATGTTCTAGATATCAGGCTAAGCCTAAGGTTAACCATCTGATCGGGGTCAAAAGGATATTCGTTATCTGAAGGGTACACCCACACTTGGGTTGTGGTATCCTCATGATGATGACTTTGAGCTCACGGCGTATAGTGACTCGGATTACAGGGGCTGCAAGATGAACTACAAGTCTACATCAGCAGGGTGTCAATTCTTTGGGAGGAGATTAGTTACCTGGCAGTGTAAGAAGCAAACCTCGGTGCATTGTCAACCTGTGAAGCCGAATATGTTGCTGCTGCAAGTTGCTGTTCACAAATCATCTGGATTCAACAGCAAATGCGGGATTACGGTTTAAAGTTTTCTTCTACTCCTATCTTTGTTGATAACTCTGTTGCAATTGCAGTAACTAAAAATCCGGTACAACATCCAAAGACCAAACACATCGGTATTAAATACCATTTCATAAGAGACTGTTTTGAAAAGAACTTAATCGATGTGGTAAAAATTAATACTGACTTTCAACGCGCTGACCTCTATACAAGCCTTTGATAAACCACGTTTTCTATATCTGTTAGAGGTCAACGGCGTTAAAAGAAAAGTGATGTTATTCCTGATGATGATCATGTGTAGTCGATGCATTGTAGTTATATTTTTCTTTTTCAGTTTTCCTATTAAATAAAATTCATGTTATTTAGCTGCTGTTAAAATCCTAAAATAATTAAATCTAGTATGATTTTAGACTTTAGGGGGAGAGTAGGTCAGCTAGTAACATAAAAAACGAGGGAGAAGGAGTGGATAGCTGATATAAGGTAGATCGTATCTGTGATACCGATTCAAACCTTTTGGAAAATGATAGTACACAGGAACAAATCAAAAGGACTTTAAATATTTAATTTAGAAAATATGCAAAATTCAAAGTATAAGTCTGTGTAGTCTAAGCAATATAAAAGGGAAGATGATAGAAAAACTGGTAACTACTAAGGTAACACAAAGAAGGTAGACCTAGAGGTTGCTAGACCACAAATGATATGTCGGTAGATTCAACACAATAGATGATTAGACCTGACTGGTGATCTCAAGATCAAACTAAGTTGTTCAACTGACTGTGGGCTGCCATCTTATCACTGTTAACACAATCAACAATATTCCAATAAGGGGCAATGAGCATGTAAACACCACAAATGTGTGCGGATGACCATAAATAGAGCAAAGCACGAAAAAATGAAAGACAAATGCTATCAAGCTAATGACATATGTTGTTGGTGCATTCTGTGCAAAAGAAAATTTAGCTGCTCTAACAAGAAGATAGGTTTTGTGCCTCTCTGTTGTGCGATGGCACTGACCTGAGATAAGCATAACTTAGATATTCTAGAATTCATTGTTGTTTGCCGCCTCTCTGCTGTGCGATGGCACTGACCTGAGGATTGGCTTCTCTTTGAAAGCTCCAAGAATAGTCTCTTCTAGTAAAAATACCTGTAGACCGCTCAAAAGCTCCTGAGGAATGTTGATTACCATATAAGTGTGGGATCCAAAATGTTAGTTGAAATAATAAACCTAAACTATCACCAGTTTGTGTCTAAAGTCTGTGTATGGATTTAGAGGACCAATATACTGACAATCATTGTGGCTGCAATTCTTGAAAGTTCAAATCAATGTGGGAATCTAATAGTACCAGTGTGATTTCCTAAACTTGCTAACGACTCTGGATGAATACCAAGAATTGAGCATCAAAAGTTTTTGATAACAAGTCCCAAATGATTTGACTTGCCTGTATGATTCCAAATTTGAATTAGTCCAGGTGTGGTCAAACTAAATTGAAGCTGCCTATTCTGGAACCAAATCCAGTAGATGTCTATCTTAGGATTTATCTCTCACAAAATCAAAAAGTCAAACGTTTTATTTTTGTATTTAGTTTAAGTTTCTAGTTAGTTAGTCATTTTAGTTTGTTGTTCGTCGGACTATATCATGAAATCAGTATGGGTTTAACTCACCTAAAAGGGTCATGTCTGAGATGGCCACATTTGTTTTCAAAGTTTAAAAGGGTCACGTCTGAGGTGACTAAATTGTTTAAAAGGATCACGTCTGAGGTGATCAAAAAGTTTTCAAGTTAAAATGATCATGTCTGAGATGATCAAATGCTCATAATGTTAATTCAACAGGTAAAAAGGGTTTAAGTGCTAAATGTTCATAAGTGTAACCCATTCGCACGACTGGATCATAAGTATGGACCAACCATGCGAATGGACCCCATTCGCACGACTGGACATGAGATTGAGCCATTCACCGAATGGCTTATCAGATGATCCATTCGATCGAATGAAAGGGTGTGAAAGTCAGTCGGACCGACTGAGACTCAGTCGGTTAACTAAATGTGCGAATGAAATCGCACGAATGAGTCAATCGACCGACTGAGACTCAGTCGGCCAACTGAATGCGACTGACTGGGCCAATCGCACGACCGAGCCTCAGTCGCCCGAATGATGAGCGAATGAGGCCAGTCGGCCAATTAAACTCAGCTTCAGTATTTAAAGGGCCATAGTCGACCGCATTCCACTCATCACCCTCAATCGCTCCTAAATCGCACCAAGTATCGTTACTCTGCCGAAATTCCTCTAGACCTTGTTTTTACATCCTTATTGATCTTCTGACGTGGGTTGTCGATTATACAGGTATATTGCAGTGAAATCTTACCGAAAGCTGAAGACATTGAATCAAATTTGTGATATTCGAGTGAAACCAGAACCGGACTAAAAATGACCTAATAACTAACATAAACTAAGCAAAATGTTAAAATTAAGCTTAATAGGTTATTAGTGACAAGATGGCGAGTCTAATGGACCATTAAACCATGTTAAATTACTTGATTTGGTCAAGATTCGAACCACAGGCGATGACTGAACAGTGGGACAAGCGACTGGTCGATCGGATGAACTCCAATCGCACGATTGAATCTTGCGATTGGGTCAATAGGCTGAATGCACCATGCGAATGAACTCAGTCGGCCGACTGAACCAATCGCAGACTCAGCCACAGATTGAACTAAGTCGCATGTCTCATTCACCCGAATGAGCTCAGTCGCATGAAAGGACAACCGACTGACTTCAGTCGCATGATTCATTCACACGAATGAATCAGATTGAATTTAAACTATACACCTTGAACTGAATTTTGAATGTATGAATTTCTAATGGTTCTGTGTCTTGTGTTTCAGGTCAATGGCTGATAGATGGTCCATCAATCCAAAGCACAATATATGTGCTCATTTGGACCATACAACTCGAAGTGGGGCCGAGTTTACAGAGATCATTGCGTTCCTTCGACCTTCTAGGATAAATAAAGCCATATCCACACCGTGTACTCTTACAGGTCATTACATCAAGCTTCTAGGAAAATGCCTCCGTAGATTGTTCACGTGAGCCTTACAGCATACGGAGCTCCATTCATGGTCATGATATTGAGATTACAGCAGCTGACATCCAGAGAGTACTGATTTTGGGGACGATACGATCACCCCACCAGACTACATCCATTTACAGTCAGAGGTTGCTTCCTCAGGATTAAGTACGCTGGGGACATCAACTCAGGTGTGCTCAACAAGAGCAACCTGTGTCCCCAGTATAAGTACTTGGCGCATGTGATCCTGAATTGTATTGCTTCTGGAGGGGTGGGTTTGATGACCTGTCAGACCAGATTCAGAATGCCTATGTGGCACTGGTGCTGAACCACCCCTTCAGCTTCTTGAGCATGATCTTCTCATATCTGGTGGAGAATCTGGTGGCCAAGGGAAGGAGGGCTTTTGTATGTACCCCAGATTTCGTAGATGATCTTCAACGAGAAGCTGCCACTACTTCCCAAGGAGAGCCTGATGCGGTTGCCCTAGAGATTATGGATGACACGACTTTGGGTCGCATGAGAGTGTATCGGGGCAAGCAGGTAAAGCCCCAGGTAAAGAGGTTGATCAGCCATCTGGCCAATGAAAGATATGTGGCGCCAGGTAGACGCAAGTGGCGCCAGGTAGACGCAAGTGGCGTCATGACGACAACGATTCAGACGATGAGAGGCTATTGCTCCCAAAGCATGATTCAAACGATGATGACAGTGGGGATGCTAGGGATGATATGCCTATTCCACCGAGGGGCACAGCTTCAGATGTTATACCCCCAGTATCTGCCCCAACAGGCGATATAGAAGAGTCTGCAGGTTTCCACCAGGACTTCACACCTGGTGTGGAGGAAGAAGTGTTGGATGAGGAGCCCTTGATGAGGACTGTGGGAAGCAAGGTTGTTCCCACAAAGTATGGACTCCGGGCGGTTGGTGAACGCCAAAGGGATTCGAGAGAGACGACTGCAGATCCCAGCTATGCCCTTGAGTCAGCTAGCCATGTTCTAGGGGGAGCATCCACCTCGACTGGATCGAGGGAGAAACGGATGGCTCAGCCCCACGACCAGAAGAAGAAGAAGAGAAGACTCACCTTCGTCACCACCACAGCTACCACAACCACTACCACACCTCCCACCACTATACATATGCCTACCACCACCACACCTCCCACAACTGTACATATGCCTACCACCACCACACCCCCACTGTACATATGCCAACACCACCACACCTCCCACCAATGTACATTGCCAACCACCACCAGATCTTTGACTTCAACATCACCTCAACTATCTCACAGACCCAACCCCATCTTCACAACAGCCACCACCACCACAACTAGCCACCAAGCAGGACCCTCATCCTATCCCACACATATATATGATTTCCTCTACCTCCAATTAGGGTAGATGAACAGCTTTCTACACTGAACCGGATGGTGATGCGTCTGTTAGCTGCTGATGAAGAGAAGACTGCGTAGATCCATCAGCTTGCAGATCTCCTACTGCGCAGTCACACCAGATCTCAGAGCAGGCTCGGCTGATCGAGGAGCAGGCCCAGCAAATGGCTGCTCAGAGCCACGAGATCGCCCAACTCCAAGAGCATAGAGTCACACCTGCTAAGAAGATTGAGGAGTTGGAGAATGCTAAGAAAACCATCATGCTTAAGCTTAAGGGATCTAAAGATAAGCCTCTGAAGATTAAAGAGGAGATGGTAATGATGGTGATGATGATGATAAGGATGATGATGAAGATGATGATGATGAGACTGAGGATGATGAGGGGATTGAGGACGAGAGGACAGAGGAGAGAATGAGGATGATGATGAAGAAGAGGGGATGCAGCTGCATCTGCCTCTGCTCAAGGTCAGGATAGGAGATCCAAGAAGAAACAAGACCAACAGCTTCCTCCTCTGCTCCACCAAGCGATGATCCAGTGATCCAAGAGAAAAGTAATGATTAGATGTCTATATATTTGATTACTTTTGTATTTGAATCATGTATTAAAACTTATGTATTCGATGTTTATATTAAATATTAATGCATTTCTGTTTTGATTATTAACTACTGGTTGATGTGTTACATGTTTAAATCAAACAGATCCAAACTATGAGAGGGATGAGTTCGAAGTTGCTCCCCTTCAGCAGATCAAGACTCTGCTAACTTGCATACTTGATCTGTAAGGGATCGTCAGAAGGTTGGTGAGTTATACCCCTAAAGAAGGGGAAATAATTCACGATCTATCAAATGAGCAACTAGCTGAGATCTTCAAGCTAAATCCGATAAGATTGTGAAGGATGCTCCAACGTGTGACTCGACAAGTGACGAAGAGCTCAACGACGTTGATGAAATAGAGATAAAAGATGTCACTGCTGAGCACTACCCTCAGTATGTTGACAATGTTGGAAATGTGGTCCCCATCTGGGTGAATCCTTGTCGATGATATGTTTGAGGCGTTAGACAAAATGGAGCAGGAGTCAGAGAAGACAGAGGGAACGGCCCAAGCCTCAAATGATGGTGTTGATATCCGAAAGGCTGAGTGGGCTGCCTGTTTTGAAGAAGTTAGATCCCAACGCGCTACACCTAAACAGGACGCCTACACCAAACTCTACAGAGTCAAGAAACATCATAAGGTGTCAGGCAGGATTATAGCATGGGCATATTTTGAGGACCTTAACGTCTATGCAGTTAAGAGGGAAAATGGCATAGAGTACTTTAGATTTCCACATGATCTAAAGACTCTACCAGGTTTTGAGCTCAACCAGCTGGCTAAACTGAAGCTGTTGTATGCTGACCCGAGAAAGATGTCAGGCTGGTTTGAGACTGTCCTAAGGAAGGAGTATCACACCAGGTGGGTTAACTTCAGACCCCAACAGCCTACAAGGTACATCAGAAGGTCTGAAGTTGATGCCATTACTGGAAAGCCAAAGATAGTGTTGAAGTGGAGTCTTTCACGCACGATGTCAAGAATCCACTCAGGGAAATGCCACAGGACTTTACTCCACATTTTAAGTGGTGGTACTACGATTGGAGGACGGAGAAGCGTTCATAGTCCTAAACAAAGAGGGCCAAATGGATACTATCTGGGTATTTGACCCAATGTGGCTTACCAACTTGTCAGCTAATGATGTCTACACTCTATACAAGTGGCCACTGTTCTATGATACACAGGATATAGTACAAGCCCTCCAGTTCCAGAATGTCATAAGACTCTGTTTTGCATTATGATTCATGCAGGTGTCACAAAAGAGGATAAGTACAATAAGTATAAGGAGGTAATGAAGAAAACAAGACATTAGAGAGATCTAGATCTTGTTTGTCTGATTCTGATGAAATGTTTGGAATGATTAATGAAATGATATTGATTGTTTGTTATTTATAATGTTTAATATTTCATTAATGAGTCGATGTTGAATTGGTTAATTAGGTTTGTGGTTCTTTGAATTCTTACACATAATGTTATATTCATTAATACATTCAAACTTAACAAAATGAAGTGCTCATGCGAATGGCCCATGCGAATGGACCATACGCATGAATAACTTCATATGAATGACTCAGTCGCACAACTGAACCAGGAGACTGGATCAATCGTATGATTGTAACATAAGATTGGCTCAGTCGCACGACTGAACACTCAGTCGTGCGGATGAATCAACCGCATGGTTCAATCGCACGACTGAACCATACTAATGGTTCAGTCGCACGAATGAACAAGACTAACCTATAAATACAACCCAATTCGTGGAAAAACAAGAGCCTTTTATTCTATTTTGACTCCAGACGTACCCTAGCCGTCCAGAAGCCTCCAAGTTGATACTCCAAGTTCATAGAATGCTGTAGATCGATTCCTAATCGATTCTTAACGTTTGATTCAATACTTTATTGATTCTACATGCGTTCTCACTGATTGGATCGCCAATCAAATAGGATTCCGCACTATTTGGTTTGGTTTACACGTTAATCATTCGGTATTTCGTTCAAATACCAGGTCCTAACACTGGAGATTTGGGGATGAATACAATAGGGTCAGAATCAGTCCTTTGATTGTTCACAAATTCCCAAAAGTCATCATCTACACTGAATTATTCAGATGTTAAAGCTGTCTAAAGCACTATAAAGTTCCTCAAATTCAGCTTTCTTAATGTGAGCAACATCTGTTTTTCCAGAATATATCACCATTTCTAGACTTTGTTCTTCATGCTTTGTTTGACTTGTATCTTCTTTTTGTTCTTCATGTGTCAGAGACAGACTAGTTCTCATCATCATCAACCTTTTCTTGTTCTCCATCATCAACCTTTTCTTGTTCATCTTTCTTTCATCAGCCACTTCAGTTCTTTGAATCTCAATTATCAGCTCAAGTTCAGAGATCCTTTTGTTTTTGCGAATTTTCTTTTTCAAGATTAGAGATGATTTCAGCTTGTTCTTCTATAATGTTCTCTTGTTCTTCCATTGCTATAGTTTGAATGGCAAGAGTGTCAACATGGCCACTGACTTCTTCTCTTGAATGATTGAGTGCAACTTTTAAAGTTTCAATTTCTTTTTCTTTCTCCTTCATTTAAGCTTCATGTTTTTCTTTGAGATCTTTCAGCTCCTGCTCCTTTCATCAAGCTCTAGAATTCTATCATCAATTATTCTAGCCCTTCTGTTTCAAATCCTTTCCATCCTTTCCACCTTTTGTAGGAGCTCAGATAAAAGTTTATCTTTTTTCATCAGGCCTGTTTTCATTTGATTCAGCAAAGCTTTCTGAGGGAGCAGTCTTAGAAGTTGCTCTCTTTGCAGGTATTTGAGTATGATGATCCTCCTCATCAGAAGATGATTTGGATGCTTTAGAAACACTAGTTGATCCTCCAACTTTAGAAGGGTAATCATGGGGTGGCAAAGGTTGGTATGGTGATATAGTTGATTGATGAGGTGGTGATATTGGAGAGTGATGATGAGGTGACATTGGTGATGGTTGAGGGGTTGTTTGTGGTGTTGGTTGTGGTGTTGGTTGTGGTGATGGTTATGGTGTTGCTTGTGATGATGGTTGTGGTGTTGGTTATGGTGTTGGTTGTGGTGATGGTTGTGATGCTGGTTGTGATGATGGTTGTGGTGTTGGTTGTGGTGTTTGTTGTGGTGCAGCTTGTTCTTGTGCTTGACCTTCTTGATTTATTTGCTGAATCATCCATGGAAGAAGAGGTGAGTGAGCACCACTGTAAAAGTTTCTTGGGTCCTTCTTCTTAATGTATTTGTAGGATCTTGCATCATAGTGAGGAATATCAAGCACTGGTCCCTCATTAGCAATATCAGGGAATCTCTTGGACAGACAGTGTTGAAACATATGAATTAGGAATCTCCAAGGTAGATGAACCAATCCTTTAACAATTTGTTTTGCTTCATATCCTCCTTCATAACCAATTTCAGCAAAAAAATGTGGTTATTTCTTCATCATCTAGCTCCAGAGGTGCATTAGCATCATCAGCAAATTATAAGCATTTTCTAACAGAATCTTTAGTGATGTTCAGAGTGAGATCATTGTTGATTCTGCCATTTAATATTCTAACACCATGAGCTTCAACTACCTTAGCTGGGTTCCAGAAGGACCTGATGAGATTCTCATAGATTGTGGGTCGCACAATGATAGCATAGGCTACCCTTGTGGTAGATAAGAATCTGATCATATCTCTAAGTCCTTCAGCTTCAGGCACATCAGGGTTTAAATAACTGCTGACATTATGGAGGTTCCTCCATGTATGATTTGCCATGTAATCTGCACAGGAGACATGCGTGTCTGTTATTAGTTTGACTTTAAATGGTCAAGGATGAATGCTTGTCATTTTTGTAGCATTGTTGTCATAGCAAATGGTGAGTTTGTTATTCAACAATCACAGTTTCTATGTTTGAACCATTAATGAGAAGTTGTTTCATTGATTTGATAAACATTTTTTATTTTTCATCATGCTCTGTTCTTACAATAAACATAAATGTCACGGTTTTCATGATGATTTGTTGGTTTGCATGCTCATTGAAGTCGAAAAGGTGTATTATGTTACATCAATAAGACATGTTTTTGTGTACTTCATTATCAGCTGGTTCATTGTTTGATTTAGGTTTACCCGTCTGAAATTTAGATCTTGATTAAAATTTTCATGGAAATTTCACCTGTTTCTGATACAAATATGGTTTCAGAATCGATAACAAGATTCGATTGAATAGAATCACACGAAAATATTTGATGTTATGATGAAGATGATCGAAGATGGTGTACTGTGCGTTTGCGCTCGTCTCACTATAAAGTCTCTCAAATTTGAAAAGTATTAAATGACCCGTTTAAATTCCCTTAAATAGTCAAATAATGGCTTTTAAAAGAGTTTAGAAGTTTAAGAGCAAATGCGGTCACCACTGTAGCAAATGCGGAACGGTAAATTTTTTGGCCTTTTGGTCATCCACATTTGTCAACTGTAGTAAATATGGAAGACAAACTTTGGACTTTGACTATCCGCATTTGGTCACTGTTGTAAATGCGGAAGCTTTGTTTGTTTTGATTTATTCTATCCGCATTTGATTACTGTTGCAAATGCGGAAGTTAAATTTGAGAACATTGGCTATCCGCATTTTTGTCGTAAATGCGGAAGAATAACTTGTGATTTTGTTCATTAGAATTAACACACTGTAGCAAATGCAGTAGTGTTGTTACTTGTTTCATCCTATCCGTATTTGTACACTATAGCAAATGCAATAGAACAAAGTCAATCAGCATTTGTGCGACTACATTTTGAAATTAAGCACAATGAATGATATAACGACTATAATTATATCATTTCCCTTAGAATTCTTTTCTTCATCAAACTTGATTTCTTTTTGTGGTTTTCTGATGTTTTTAATTGTTTTTGATGTTTTTCATGGTTTTTATTCAAGGTTAATCATACCAATTGACTGAACCAGGAATTCAAACCTGCTAGGTTCAAATGTCTTGGTAAAGAAATCAACTAATTGATTTTCAGTTGGTACTTGAATCAATTTGATTAAACCTTTTTTAGCACAGTCTCTCAAAAAGTGATATCTAATCTTAGTATGTTTTGTTTTCGAGTGTTGAACTGGATTATTAGTTATAAAAATAGCTGCTGTGTTGACAATAGAAATTGGTGTGTGCAAGAAGTTAAAACCATAATCAAGCAACTGGTTTTGACTCCAGAGTACTTGAGAGCAACATGCTGATGCAGCAATATACTCAGCTTCTGCTGTGGACATAAGTACATTTGTCTGCTTCTTGCATTGCCAGGATACTAGTTTGGGACCAAGAAATGACAATCGCCAGAGGTGAATTTTCTGTTGAAGTTGCATCCTCCATAATCACTGTCTGTGTAGGCATAGAGATTAAATTCTCCTTCCTTTGGTATGATAACCCAAGAGCTGGTTTGCCCTTCAGATATCTGAATATCCTCTTGACTACATTCACATGTGATTCTTTTGGATCAGCTTGATATCTGGCACACACACAAACACCAAACATAATGTCAGGCCTACTGGCTATTAGATACATAAATGAACCGATCATTGATCGATAGAGAGTCTGATCCACTGATTTGCCTTTAGGGTCAGGTCCAATCTTCACTTTAGTATCCACAGGAGTATTGATAGATTGACAGTCAGCAAAATAAAATTTCTTCAACATGGTTTCCACATATTTTGATTGGTTGATGAAGATTTCATCTGCTGTTTGTTGGACTTGCACTCCTAGAAAGAAGGTGAGTTCCCTATAGCACTCATTTGGAACTTTGAATGCATAAGGTCTTCAAATTCTTTGTAGAGTTGCTTGTTTGTCGAGCCAATATAATGTCATCCACGTAGATCTAGATTAACAGCATGTCTTTTCCTCTTATTCTTCTGAAGAGAGTCTGATCAATCTTTCCTCTTTCATACCCATGTTCAAGAAGAAAGTATGATAGAGTCTTATACCACTTTCTTGGTGCTTGATGAAGACCATATAGAGCTTTGTCAAGCTTGTAAACTCTGTGAGGGAAATCTGGATCTTCAAAGCCAGGTGGTTGACTCACATAGACCTCCTCAGCGATCTTTCCATACAGGAAGGCACACTTTACATCCATGTGATAAACAATAAATTTCATGGACGCAGAATATGCAAGAAAGATTCTGATTGCTCTAGTCTGGCAACAGGTTGCAAACACTTCTTGAGTGTATCCATGTGCCACTAGTCTTTCTTTGTTTCTGATGACGATCCCTCTATCATCAATCTTGTTCCTGTACAGCCATCTGGTACCGATAGGGTATTATCCTTCGGGTAAATCTACCAGTTTCCATACTTCTTGCTTCTTGAATTAGACCAATTCTTCCTGCATTGCTTCAATCTAACTATTGTTTTGAAAAGCCTCTTTGATGTTTTTGGGTACTATTTGACATAGAAAGCATATGAACAAACATATTTTTGCAATACTGGACTTGCTTCTTGTCACCCTCTCATTAAGATCACCAATAATGGTTTCAACTGGATGATTTTTGTGTATTCTTGTGGTTCGAATGGTGTCACCAACAATAGTTACATCAAGATTGGAGACATTCAGGTCATTATGGTTAGAGGCACTTTTATTTAGTACTGTTGTTGAATTATGAAGATTGTCAACTTCTGTTTCAGTTACTGCTACATCTTCAGCAACACTGAGATTGTTTACATTATTTGATGTTCCTTGTCTTTAAACTGGAGAGAAGCTTTTTGATTTCTAATTTTTGACAAGTCATCTGAGTGAGAGGTACCAGGTTGGGACCTTCTTCAGAAGAAACACTATGTTTTTGTGATAGTTGTTTGATGGGATCAGCTTGAAGAGGAACATCTTCATTCATGTGTTCATCAAATGTAGGTTGAATCAATGGATAATTATCTCTTCTTTCTACAGCTGATGAAGTATCACTTGAATGTATATTTCCTGCATTAGACAAGTGAAATTGGTCAAATGATTTTGTAAACGTGTCAATATCAAACAATGAGTCAGGACCATTTGTAGATTTGGGAAACGAATATTTCTTGAATTGAACGTTTGTAGATTCATCAATAATGTTCAATCTAGGATTGAACACTCTATAGGCCTTTGAAACAGAAGAATAACCTACAAAGAATCCTTCATCAAACTTGGATGAAAATTTTCCCAAATGGTCTCGAGTGTTTAATATTGAGACAGGACAACCAAATGATTTGATGAATCCAATAAATGGTTTCCTATGAAAGAGAAGTTCATAAGGTGTCATATTACTTTCTTTAACAATTAGAATTCAATTTTGTACAAAGCACCATGTGTTAACTGCTTCAGCCCAGAAGGTGATTGGCAGTTTAGCATCGGCTAGCATCATTCTTGCTGCTTCAATCAGTGTTCTATTTCGCCTTTCAGTTACCCATTTTGTTAGGAGTTCTAGCTACACTGAATTGATGATCAATGCCTTTGGTTGTACAAAAGGAACTCATAATTTCATTTTTGAACTCAGTACCATTATCACTTCTTATAATTTTGACATTATGATCAAGTTGCTTTTCAATTTTAGTGATAAATTCTTGTATGATTTGGGATGCCTCATTTTTATGAAGTAGAAAGAACACCCATGTGATCGTGAAAAGTCATCAATGATCACTAAACAATACTGTTTCTTTCCCATACTCATTACATGAGTTGGTCCAAATAGATCCATGTGTAGTAGCTTCAATGGAGTACTGTTAGTGTTCACAAGCTTGGTTTTGTGAGACGATTTGTGTTGTTTTCCTTTAAGGCATGCTAAACGTTGATCAATAAAATGAATTCTTTTTGAGGAAGACCAATGACATGGTTTCCTTTGATAACTTGTTCATTTTTTAAAGTTGGTGTGCCCCAAACGTCTATGCCAAAGCTATGACTTATCAAATGATGCTTTAGACAAAAGACATGTTTCTTCTTTAGGTGACGCAGAACACAGGTTTAAGACATATGTATTATTCTTCCTCGGTGTCTTTAAGACAACCCATTCTTTAGAGATTTGAAATCCAGGTTTCTGAATGTAGCAATGAGTGTCTATAAAGTGAGTGGAATATTTCTTGTCACAGATTTGAGACACGCTTAGCAGATTGAAATTCAGTTGTTCATAGTAGTTCACTCAATCAAAGCTCAGCATCCCATTTGTCATAGATCTTCTCCTGTAATTCTACCACCTTCTGAATCTCCACCAAATGCCATAGTAGTTCCGTGTATGTGCTTGAAGTCATGAAGGTGGGAATGATCTCCAGTCATGTGTCAGGAGCATCCATGTCTGCGTACCATAGGCTATTAGACCCGTGTGGATGAACCTGCAAGCAAAAAGAAACTAATTAGAATAAGGAATCCAAGCCATGATGGTCTTAGGTTTCTCATTCCTATTCATGATGGTGACCTCCTGGTATTTCCCTTTAAATTGTGGTATAGATGGAGGTGTCCAGGAGATTTTTGGTGATGAATGGGTTGTCATCTCATCAACATCTACTGAGGATTCAGATGTGTAATGAAATCATTGGTCTCTGTTTCTTTGTAGAAATTTAGCCCGTTTTTCATTATCAAAAGTAGGTTTTTGTTTGGAAGGTCAAGTTTATGTTTCATTATGAGATGATTTCTTTGACCCTTCCTTAATTCCTTCAAATTATTCCTGTCATTTGTTGATCTAGGTGTCATAGATTGAGTATTATGAAACTGAGGTCTGACAGAATGCATAACAGTGGATGTTTTTTAGATGGGCTTGTGTTGGGGAATTCTCAAACCCTTCTGATTGAAGGAACAATCAGATGTATTGTGATTGTTGTCACAGATTGAACAATACTTGTTGAAATAGTAGTTTTTGGTGGAGTGATTGTTCATATCACAGATAGAGCAATATTGATTAAAGAAGCATTTATCTATCTTGTAATTGAACATTTCACAAATGTCACAATACATTTGTTTGTTTCTTGAATCAGATTTTTCCTTGTGTGACTTAACTAATACTTTCTTTTGATGAGTCACTTTTTTTATTTAGGTGATGAAACAAAATCAGCCCTTTTAGTAGTTCGCTTCACAACAATACCTTGCTTATTGTCTAGGTTGTTTCTGTTTCTTCAACTATTTCTTATTTCTCTCTCAAGCTGGTCAACATGTTCCTTGTTGTAGATATCAAACCGAACTCCATGCCTTAATCTTGAGGAGTTAGGGTCTGATGATGTTTTATGTGTTGAACTCAGTGTTACTGATTGTTTCTTTTGAAGTGAAACTTTTTCTAATTTGCTTGAATTTTTTGGAGATATGATCTCATTATCAGAACTACTCTCAGTAGTGTGTTTCACTGTCTTTACATATTTCTTTTTACCTTGTAAAACAGATGGTATGAATTTTATAAAAGGGACAATTGCTTTCATAGGGCTTGATGGTTTCATTACACTCATTGTCTTGTCTGAACACTCTTTGATTTTGATTGGGTGACCTAACTTGATTTTATCCTTATTGGCTCATCAGGTTTGTTTTGAGGATTGGTCACCTGTTTTACTACAGATTTAGGTTCCATAGTTTTAGTTTCAATTGCTTCAATGAGTGAGACAGATTCAGGCATGACAGTGTAGTTGTCATTGTATGGTGGAGGACTTGAATTATACCCAATCCCTGACATGTCCTTTGGATCCATCTGGGAATCAAGCATCTCTTGCAGCTTGACTAAAGACATTTGAAACTTTTCAAGTTTCACTTTAGCCATAGATTGTTGAGCCTTATATTGAGCTAGCTTTTCAGTAAGTAGCTCATTCTCAGCTGCAAGAGTGTACTTCTCACCATGCAGTTATTCTAAGTCAGAGATGAGAGATTTAATTTTGATTTCAAAGTTTTTATTTCTCTCTTCAACATCTCTGACTTTACCTTTTCTTCTTTGACTTTATTAGCCAATTTATGGTTATGCTCCCTATAACCTTGCAATTCTTTAATGCAATTTTCACTACAAAGGTTAGATTTTACCTCAGTAGGCATTGGAGATGGTCCATCGTTGATGTGAACCATAAGAGCATGATTTTGAAATTGAGGCTTGACTTCCTCTGCATACACACTCCAGTCACATACCCCATCTTGCTTTATCACTAGGGCATTGGCAGAAGACTGACTACTTCCATGAGCTTGATTTGTCAGTTGTGGTGGATTCTGATATGATTGATGTTGATGATACTGTTGCTACTGGTTGTTGTAGTGAAAACTTGAGTTAGGTTGTGAGGATGACTGGCCTTGAGAGTTCCTTTGATAGTTGTTTCTCTTCGGGGCATAGCACTCTCTTGAGTAGCGGCCAGCCATGCCACAGTTGAAGCATTTCACCTTGGATTTATCATATCCAAGTTTTGTATTTTCATTCAGGCTTAGCTTTCTTCCTTTTCTGAATAATTTCTTAGCTCTAATTGCAATCATGGCCATTTGCCATTTTAGATCCATTTCTTCCACATCATCTGGATCCATTCCTCCAGATCTTCTTGAATTAGATGAGCAGAAGTGAGTCTTCCTCCCAAGTAGGCTTCAAAGCTTGCAACAAAGGCATTGTAAGTTGCCTTTTGTTCTTTTGATCTGAGTTTTCAGGAGTAGTTGGAGGAGCAGCAGTGACTCTAGGTGGTTGAGATGAGGTTGAACGATGATTGATGGTGGAGTTACAATGAACCAGTGTTGTTCATTTGATCTCTTGATGAGATAAAATCATCTTCCTTAGTGATGAAGGCCTTTTCTACAGAATGAGATTCTGATGGAAATTTGTAAGCCTCAATCACTCTTGGTCCACCAAGATTTCTACTTCTTTCATCAAGTTCTAAAGCTTCAATTTTGGCTATCATGATGTCTAAAGTAGTACTCTCAAGATCAAGAGTATTTTTAGCATGGTTACATTCTGTTTCTAGCTTTCAGGGAGACTGTGAAGCATCTTTTTGTGTAGTTCTTTAATCTTGTAAGTGACTGCCGTGATTTTCAAGTCATTTACTAACTGTACAAATCTGTGCAGTGGTTCAGATATTGACTCCCCCTTGGTGTGGTGGAATGTTTGTTAGGATCAGTGATCTACGTTTGATTGATTAGAGAGTATTGCAGCGGAAATCAAACAATGAATTAGACAATTCCCAAGAACACAATTGATATTCAATATAAAAGTAAACGGTTATAGGGAGAGAGAATTTTGCGAAAGATATTTCATTCAATATGCGCTTTCGTGGTAACAGAATGTCACACGTACAATTAGGTCAACATCTCTTATATAGGAGATGTGACGTCTGCTGATGTCACTTGATAGTGACATCTAACAGAATTATTCAAACTACTGATAGTTAACACAACTACTGAAGATGTCAACCAGCTGACATCTTCTTACAAAAATACTAAGTGTTAACTATCACTACAACTACTGAAAAGGAACTACTGAAACTACAACGACTGAAGAACATGCTCTTCAGTCATTTTACGAGTACTGAAATAGTAAAGAAAACTACTGAAAGGAAACCATCACAACAACTGAAGAATGCTTCTTCAGTTGTTGTAACAAACTCTGAAGGCATCAGTACTTGTACTTGAACTTCAGCTGTTGTCATCAACTGATGTCTTCAGCTGTTGTCTTCAGTCTTTGTACTTTACCTGTTGATCTCAGTACTTTAGTCTTCAACTGTTGATCTTCAGACTTTGGTCTTCAGCCGTTGAAGTCTTCAGCTTTTTAAGTCTTCAGTACTTTATTCTTCAGCTGTTGAAGTCTTCAGTACTTTAGTCTTCAGCTTCTTTAGTCTTCAGTACTTTAGTCTTCAGCTGTTGATCTTCAGACTTTGGTCTTCAGCTGTTGAAGTCTTCAGTACTTGTTCTTCAGCTGTTGCTCTTCAGACTTTGTCAAACAGCTGATCAAGTCTTCAGCAGTTGTTGTGATGTCTGTGGGACTTTGAGGTTTTTTGATCAGGCTCATTGGTTCTTTTGGTCCAACAAACTCGCCCTGAACCAATACAGCCAAAACCTCTAAACTTATTGAAGATGTCCCACTTATTATGGCAGAAAGATTGGTCTTTTTGTCTTCTAGATCAGCTCAGAAGTGACCCATGTAAGCACAGGCCTGGGAAGAAGTCTCATTGATCTGTTTGGCAAAGGATGAATGGGAACTCTGTCTTGGGGAACTGGACACAGAGCTGTTACCCCATCCATGAGATCTACTTCCCAACAATGAGTCTATATGACTCCCTTGTATAGGCTTCAAGGAAGGTTATTTGTTCCTCCATGGTAAGCTCTTCTGCTCCTCCTTCAAAAAGTGGTTCTGGCCCATAATACTCAGATAGGTATTTGACCTGCTTCCCATTTTTGAGTTCCACAGTTGTTATTACTCTATAAGCAAATTCATCGGGGTGATTACCCTCTAAGAACAATTGGAGCTCATTCTTTCTAACTTCCTCAAGCCTCTTATATACTAACCCCTTTTTAACCATTTTATTCTCCAGCATCTTTTGTGGGGTCAGTTTAGCTTTATAGGCTTTCTTGAAGTCATCTAGGATTTCCCAGGGTGATACTACAAAGACCAGTGAGATCACTTCATCTACAATCTTCTTCACTTGGCCAATGTATCTCTGTGGAATGTTTTTCTTTTGAATCCTATGAGACACCCTGGGATCAGGCCAAATCCTCACTCTCTCCTTTTGATATTGAAATGTATGTTTAAGAGTGTATAACCTGAGAGGATGCTTCTTCATGTTGATGATTGAAGATGTGGCAGCATATGCTTTCTCAACTCTTCTCAACAGTTCCTCGTCATGTTGTTTGTGAAGCTCTTCTTTTTCTAACTTCACTTTCACAGTTTGCCTTTGAGACTCAGGAGTAACTGTTGGAGGGTGACTTGTGGCCTTAGGCAATTGTATAATAGCTGAGATTGGCAGCCTGTCTTCATCTTCATAATTATCTTCTTCATCTTCTTCTAGCCTCAGTACCCTTCTCTTCCTCTTCTGAGGTACATCATCGGCTATTGGTTTTGAGGGTAAGGGAATTGGTTTGGTGGGTTGTGGTTGTGGTGGTTTTTGGGGTAAAGGGATTGTTTTAGTGGATTTTGGTGTGGGAATTTTGACAGGCTGTTCTAGCATTTTGGATGTGAGTTCGGCTTTAGATTGCTTGACTAGTTCAGTCTTGCTCCTAACACCAGCTTCATTTATGGCTTCAATAACCAATCCTTTGGTATATACTTCAGACGGACAGATCTTGGTGGTTATTGCCAAGATGTTGTCCATGGACCATGCCTTGATTTCAATCAATGATCTACCCAGATACTTAGCTATGAACCTGATCATGATTCTAGCCTTTCCCTTCCAACACATCATAACTTGCCCATCTAGCTTGTATTTCTTCAATCTCCAATCTTCTGATTTCTGGGTCAAGTTTTTCAGTGTCATGACCTTGCCTAAACAACTGATCAATGATGTTATCCATTGATCGGCTGTGTTTGGCATCAGCTTCCTTCACCATTGTCTCCAAGTCAGTCTCCGTTTCATTCTTCCTTTTCTTGTATGTGACATGAAAGTCTTTAGTACTTTCAGTCACTTTCTCCATGTCAGCTTCCTTCTCCTTCTCCTTCTTAGTCTCTTTCCTATCTGCAATCCTCTTTCTTTTTGCTTTCACTGACTGAATCTCCCCCGTTTTGGTTGCATTCGTTGCAAGGGTTTGATTGTCAGAAAGCCTTTTGCTCACAACATCCTCTATCAAGTGTTGTATAACTGAGGGAAGCCTCTCATCAAGGGTTTTAATCACTATATCAGTGAGAATTGGTGTGATGAGAGGTAAGGAATGTTGAAAGATAGTAGCTATTTGCTCAGGGGGGTCTGTCCCTGAGCAATAGTGCCAGAAATAGAGGCAGGTGGCTGAGTGTTTTGGAGTAGCTCTGTGTATGGGAGACCTTCAGAGGAAGGTGCCATTTGTGGGGTTTGAGGGGTAGATGGTATTTGATCCTGAGAAATTTTGGCAAGCAGCTATTTGAGTCTGCTTACCTTATCCTCGAGGATGGTGTTTTGGGCTAAAACATCATAAAAGAAGCCCAGGTCAACATCAGTGTTTACTGAATCACCTGACCTCCTGATAGAATCAGGATGAACATGCTCTGAGTGTAGATCAGTAGTAGCATGTGCCCCTTGGTCATGGTACTAGGGACTTCCTGCCTCAGGACCATGTCCTGAATCAGCAGTTGCCTCTGGTGAGGTCTTATGAATGTTACCAACTTCAGCCTGATCATATGCTGAAGCAGGAGAAGTGGCAGCCTCACCAGAAGTTCCAATCTCCTTTTCTACACTCGGAGATGGAACATTGTAACCCCTGTGCTGTGCGTTATCAGAAGCACGTTGGTCCTCCCCCTCAATGGTTGAGGTATGCCCAGTTGTAATTGGTTTCTGGGGAGGGGGTGAGGAGTGCAACTGACTCAGCACTTGTGCAACAATAAGTGTAGGACTTGGAGGGGCGGTTGCATATGGAGATGGGTAGAAGCAGATTGCACCTGGGGTGAGTGGTGCGCTTCAATGGTAACCCTCGCAATTGAGATAGGTTCCAGCAATGTGGGATCCCCAATATTGGTTGCAACAGGATCCTGTTAAGAGGATACCTGTGCGGCTTTGGCAGGTTGAGTCTTTAACATAACTGGGGGGTTAAAACCAGTATGTGTGTCCTGTGTGTGTGGTATAGGGGCATCCTCAGTGGACTCATCTCCCTGAGTAGCCTTTTTGGCTTTTTGGATTTTGGTTTGGTGGGGACTTTGGATTTGGAGGTGGTGGCTGTGGGTTCCAGCTGCGTGGGTTTTTGCAGCTTGGCAGCCTATTTGAGTGATTGGTCTGAGTTGTGCCTGGTGTATACCTCAGGCAATACAGCCATAGCAGGGACTCCAAGGCCAACAAGTCCCTCAGCATTCAGCTGGTTCTCTATAATGGCCATGATGAACCGACGATATAATATCCATCGGTTAGCAATAGGTTTTAAGGCCATATCCTTAAGTTCAAGAAATATTATTTCAGAAAAATTTAAGTTTTGTTGCTCAAGGATAGAGAATAATACCTGCTGCCACCTCGTCGACATTTGATCCTAAGAAGAAGTCTTAGGAGCTAAGCAAACATTCACCATATGAAAAATAAGACGTTCTGCATCATGGAAATGTTTCTTCAGGATGGTAGAGGCGCTGAGGTTACCCTGGTATCCATGGTGGGCAAAGGATAGATCAGTGGTGCCCTTTGGATACCCAGCGGGGAAAGTGGCATCATCCAGTTGTAGGGTTTGGCGAAGGGTTTCCGGAGTGATGACCACCTGTTGGTTGTTGACGAACGACTGGAGAGCGTCGGTGTTATTCTCCCCAGTGATGAGGGTGACGTTCGTCCAGAACTGATGGAAGGATTTAGCATGAATGGTAGGATTTAGAAGGAAAGCTGTTTTGTAGGGAGAATGGACCATTAGATCAATGGCATTATCAAACTTTGTCAAGAATGGTGATTTGGTAAGTTAGGCAACACAGTTGTGTCGTGGTTTAAGCTTCATGGTCACCATTAATGTGAGAGAAGATTTGGAGGTTTTGAACGTTAGGTTTTGAGATAGTGAAGCTCTGTAAGATTAGGTATTTATAGGGTAAGGGTTAGAAAACAACTGAAGGGTCAGAGGTTGAAACAACTGAAGTCTTGGTTTTAGGCATCAGCACTTATAAAACTACTGAAAACCTTGGTTTTGTCTTCAGGTGTTTGAAAACAACTGAAGACTTGGTTTTAGTCATCAGTAGTTGTGAAACTACTGAAAACCATGGTTTTGTCTTGAGGTGTTGTAAACAACTGATAACGTGGGTTTAGTCATCAGTAGTTTTACGACTACTGAAGACATGGTTTTGTCATCAGTTGATGTAAACAGCTGAGGACTTGGTGTTAGTCATTAGTAGTTGTGAAACTACTGAGGACATGGTTTTGTCATCAGCTATTTAGGGTGAAACAGCAGTTGTAGAAACAACTAAAGAGAAAATTCTCATCAGTAGTTTGCGTCAATTCTAAGCCTTTCAGCTGTTTTATACTGTCCTCAACACTTACTCATCAGTCTTTTTGTTGTTTTCAGTTGTTTCATAGGACATCAGTACTTGAGCTGTTTTATTGATATCAGTAGTTATAACTACATCAGTAGTTGTAACTTGATCAGTTGTTTTAACATAGTCAGTACTATATGTGATATAGTTACTAATGATCATCAGTACTTAGTTACTGAGATCACTAGTAGTTATCACTTATTCGAGCTGCAGCATACCAAGCCTTAACACTAGGTTTTGGAAAGTTGAACTATCCAAAGGCTTAGTAAAAATGTCTGCAAGCTCATCAGCACTAGGCACAAACTTTGGATCAATCAGTCCTTTCTCAAAACAGTCCCTAATAAAATGATGTCTGATCTCTATATGTTTGGTCCTAGAGTGCTGGACTGGATTTTTAACAATGCACAGAGCTGAAGCACTATGCATTAATAATGGATCTTAGTCTCTGTAATGCCATAATCCAAAAGTTGGTTCTGTAGCCAGAGTACCTGAGAAGTACAACTTGCAGCTGCAATGTACTCTGCTTCAGCAGTGGATGTAGCAACAGATGTTTGTTTCTTACTCTGCCAAGAAATCAAACAGTTGCCTAGGAATTGACATCCACCAGAAGTTTACTATCTCGTTAACTTACACCCTGCATAGTTACTGTCTGAAAAAGCAACTAATTTGCAAGAATGTCTAGTGGAATACCATAAACCTAGAGATTGTGTACCTTGCAAATATCTAAAGATCCTCTTGACTGCAATCAAATAAGACTCTTTAGGAGCAGCCTGAAATCTAGCACAAACACAAGTTGCAAACATGATATCTGGTCTAGAAGCTGTTAAGTACATCAAGGACCCAATCATACATGTGTAAAGTGTTTCATCAAAAGCTTTACCTTTCTGATCTGCATCAAGTTGTGTGGTGTTGCACATGGGAGTAGAACAGGGCTTACAATTTTGTAAATCAAACTTATTCAAAAGATCTTTTGTATATTTTGACTGATGAATAAAGATTCCATCAGCCTTTTGTTTGATTTGCAAGCCTAGAAAGAACTGTAACTCTCCCATTGCACTCATTTCAAACCTTTGTTTCATTAAACATGTAAAATCATCACATAACTGGGGATCAGAGGATGCAAAAATAATATCATCAACATAAATTTGAACAAGTAGGTTATGTCGATCCACCTTCTTAATAAACAAAGTTTTATCTATGGAGCCTCTAGTGAAATTATTTGTAAGAAGAAAATTTGAAAGTGTTTCATACCAGGCCCTAGGAGCTTGCTTCAACCCATAAAGAGCCTTATCAAGCTTATACACCCAATCAGGATGTTTATTATCCTCAAAACCTAGTGGTTGACACACATAAACCTCTTCTTTTATTTTACCATATAAAAATGCACTTTTAACATCCATTTGAAAAACTTTAAGATTGTGGAATGCAGCATAGGCTAAGAACAATCTAATTGCCTCTAGTCTGGCTACAGGGACAAAGGTTTAATCATAATCAATACCTTCTTCTTGTGAAAACCCTTGTTAACTTACACCCTGCATAGTCACTGTCTAAAAAAGCAACTAATTTGCAAGAGTGTCTAGTGGAATACCATAAACCTAGAGATTGTGTACCTTGCAAATATCTAAAGATCCTCTTGACTGCAATCAAATGAGACTCTTTAGGAGCAGCCTGAAATCTAGCACAACACAAGTTGCAAACATGATATCTGGTCTAGAAGCTGTTAAGTACATCAAGGACCCCATCATACATATGTAAAGTGTTTCATCAACAGCTTTACCGTTCTGATCTGCATCCAGTTGTGTGGTGTTGCACATGGGAGTAGAACAGGGCTTACAAATTGTAAATCAAACTTATTCAAAAGATCTTTTGTATATTTTGACTGATGAATAAGATTCCATCAGCCTTTTGTTTGATTTGCAAGCCTAGAAAGAACTGTAATTCTCCCATTGCACTCATTTCAAACCTTTGTTTCATTAAACATGTAAAATCATCACACAACTGGGGATCAGAGGATGCAAAAATAATATCATCACATAAATTTGAACAAGTAGCTTATGATGATCCACCTTCTTAATAAACAAAGTTTTATCTATGGAGCCTCTAGTGAAATTATTTTTAAGAAGAAAATTTGAAAGTGTTTCATACCAGGCCCTAGGAGCTTGCTTCAACCCATAAAGAGCCTTATCAAGCTTATACACCCAATCAGGATGTTTATTATCCTCAAAACCTGGTGGTTGACACACATAAACCTCTTCTTTTATTTTACCATATAAAAATGCACTTTTAACATCCATTTGAAAAACTTTAAGATTGTGGAATGCAGCATAGGCTAAGAACAATCTAATTGCCTCTAGTCTGGCTACGGGGGCAAAGGTTTAATCATAATCAATATCTTCTTCTTGTGAAAACCCTTGTTAACTTACACCCTGCATAGTCACTGTCTAAAAAAGCAACTAATTTGCAAGAGTGTCTAGTGGAATACCATAAACCTAGAGATTGTGTACCTTGCAAATATCTAAAGATCCTCTTGACTGCAATCAAATGAGACTCTTTAGGAGCAGCCTGAAATCTAGCACAAACACAAGTTGCAAACATGATATCTGGTCTAGAAGCTGTTAAGTACATCAAGGACACAATCATACATCTGTAAAGTGTTTCATCAACAGCTTTACCGTTCTGATCTGCATCCAGTTGTGTGGTGTTGCACATGGGAGTAGAACAGGGCTTACAAATTTGTAAATCAAACTTATTCAAAAGATCTTTTGTATATTTTGACTGATGAATAAAGATTCCATCAGCCTTTTGTTTGATTTGCAAGCCTAGAAAGAACTGTAATTCTCCCATTGCACTCATTTCAAACCTTTGTGTTGTTAAACATGTAAAATCATCACACAACTGGGGATCAGAGGATGCAAAAATAATATCATCAACATAAATTTGAACAAGTAGCTTAGCTCATCCACCTTCTTAATAAACATAGTTTTATCTATGGAGCCTCTAGTGAAATTATTTTTAAGAAGAAAATTTGAAAGTGTTTCATACAGGCCCTAGGAGCTTGCTTCAACCCATAAAGAGCCTTATCAAGCTTATACACCCAATCAGGATGTTTATTATCCTCAAAACCTGGTGGTTGACACACATAAACCTCTTCTTTTATTTTACCATATAAAAATGCACTTTTAACATCCATTTGAAAAACTTTAAGATTGTGGAATGCAACATAGGCTAAGAACAATCTAATTGCCTCTAGTCTGGCTACAGGAGCAAAGGTTTAATCATAATCAATACCTTCTTCTTGTGAAAACCCTTGTTAACTTACACCTGCATAGTCACTGTCTAAAAAAGCAACTAATTTGCAAGAGTGTCTAGTGGAATACCATAAACCTAGAGATTGTGTACCTTGCAAATATCTAAAGATCCTCTTGACTGCAATCAAATTAGACTCTTAGGAGCAGCCTGAAATCTAGCACAAACACAAGTTGCAAACATGATATCTGGTCTAGAAGCTGTTAAGTACATCAAGGACCCAATCATACATGTGTAAAGTGTTCATCAACAGCTTTACCTTTCTGATCTGCATCCAGTTGTGTGGTGTTGCACATGGGAGTAGAACAGGGCTTACAATTTTGTAAATCAAACTTATTCAAAAGATCTTTTGTATATTTTGACTGATGAATAAGATTCCATCAGCCTTTTGTTTGATTTGCAAGCCTAGAAAGAACTGTAATTCTCCCATTGCACTCATTTCAAACCTTTGTGTTGTTAAACATGTAAAATCATCACACAACTGGGGATCAGAGGATGCAAAAATAATATCATCAACATAAATTTGAACAAGTAGCTTATGCTCATCCACCTTCTTAATAACATAGTTTTATCTATGGAGCCTCTAGTGAAATTATTTTTAAGAAGAAAATTTGAAAGTGTTTCATACCAGGCCCTAGGAGCTTGCTTCAACCCATAAAGAGCCTTATCAAGCTTATACACCCAATCAGGATGTTTATTATCCTCAAAACCTGGTGGTTGACACACATAAACCTCTTCTTTTATTTTACCATATAAAAATGCACTTTTAACATCCATTTGAAAAACTTTAAGATTGTGGAATGCAACATAGGCTAAGAACAATCTAATTGCCTCTAGTCTGGCTACAGGAGCAAAGGTTTAATCATAATCAATACCTTCTTCTTGTGAAAACCCTTGTTAACTTACACCTGCATAGTCACTGTCTAAAAAAGCAACTAATTTGCAAGAGTGTCTAGTGGAATACCATAAACCTAGAGATTGTGTACCTTGCAAATATCTAAGATCCTCTTGACTGCAATCAAATTAGACTCTTTAGGAGCAGCCTGAAATCTAGCACAAACACAAGTTGCAAACATGATATCTGGTCTAGAAGCTGTTAAGTACATCAAGGACCCAATCATACATGTGTAAAGTGTTCATCAACAGCTTTACTTTCTGATCTGCATCCAGTTGTGTGGTGTTGCACATGGGAGTAGAACAGGGCTTACAATTTTGTAAATCAACTATTCAAAAGATCTTTTGTATATTTTGACTGATGAATAAAGATTCCATCAGCCTTTTGTTTGATTTGCAAGCCTTGAAAGAACTGTAATTCTCCATTGCACTCATTTCAAACCTTTGTTTCATTAAACATGTAAAATCATCACACAACTGGGGATCAGAGGATGCAAAAATAATATCATCACATAAAGTTGAACAAGTAGCTTATGCTGATCCACCTTCTTAATAAACAAAGTTTTATCTATGGAGCCTCTAGTGAAATTATTTTTAAGTAGAAAATTGAAAGTGTTTCATACCAGGCTCTAGGAGCTTGCTTCAACCCATAAGAGCCTTATCAAGCTTATACACCCGATCAGGATGTTTTATCCTCAAAACCTGTTGGTTGACACACATAAACCTCTTCTTTTATTTTACCATATAAAAATGCACTTTTAACATCATTTGAAAAACTTTAAGATTGTGGAATGCAGCATAGGCTAAGAACAATCTAATTGCCTCTAGTCTAGCTACATGGGCAAAGGTTTTATCATAATCATTACTTCTTCTTGTGAAAACCCTTGTTAACTTACACCCTACATAGTCAGTATCTAAAAAAGCAACTAATTTGCAAGAGTGTCTAATGGAATACCATAAACCTAGAAATTGTGTACCTTGCAAATATCTAAAGATCCTCTTGACTGCAATCAAATGAGACTCTTTAGGAGCAGCCTGAAATCTAGCACAACACAAGTTGCAACATGATATCTGGTCTAGAAGCTATTAAGTACATCAAGGACCTGTTAGGATCAGTGATCAACGTTTGATTGATTAGAGAGTATAGCAGCAGAATTCTAACAATGAATTAGCCAATTCATAAGAACGAAATGATATTCAATGAAGAACAAAGACGGTTATAGAGAGAGAATTCTGCAAATATATTTCATTCAATATTCGCTTTCGTGGTAACGGAATGTCACAATTACAATTAGGTCGACACCTCTTATATAAGAGATGTGACGTCTGCTGTTGTCACTTGATAGTGACATCTAACAGAATTATTCCAACTGAAACACAACTACTGAAGATGTCAAAACAGCTAACATCTCCTTACAAAAATGCTAAGTGTTATCAGTTGTTATAACTGCTGAAAAACATAAAACTACTGAAACTACAACGACTGAAGAACAAGCTCTTCAGTCGTTTTACAAAACTACTGAAAGTAAAAACATAAAACTACTGAAAGTAAAAACATAAAACTACTGATGTCACAACTACTGAAGAAGTACTCTTCAGCTGTTGTGACAAACTACTGAAACTTCAGTACTTGGTCTTCAGACTTGAACTTCAGATGTTTCATCAGCTGATGACTTCAGTAGATATCATCAGCTGATGTCTTCAGTCTTTGTCTTCAGACTTTGTACACCAGTTGTTGATCTTCAGTACTTGTAGACTCTTCAGCTGTTGTACTTCAGTACTTTGAACTTCAGCTTCAGCACTTGTGTTCTTCAGCTGTTCAGCTTCAGCATTTGTGTTCTTCAGCTGTTCAGCTTCAGCATTGTGTTCTTCAGCTGTTCAGCTTTAGTACTTGTGTTCTTCAGCTGTTGAACTTCAGCACTTTAGTCTTCAGCTATTGAAGTCTTCAGCACTTGATCTTCAGCTGTTGGAGTTTTCAGTACTTGTCGAACTGCTGATGAAGCCTTCAGCAGTTGTTGTGATACCATGTGGGACTTAGAGATTTTCTGATCTTGGCTCATTGGTTCTTTTGGTCCAACAAAATCCCCCTGAACCAATGCAGCCAAAACCTCTAATTTATTTATTTTCCCACTTATTGTTGGCAAAAAGGTTGGTCTTTTTCCTTCTTGATCAGTAGAGAAGATGACCCATATAAGCTCCGGTCTGGGAAGAAATCTCAGATATTTGTTTGGCAAGATATGAATGGGAACTCTGTTTTGGGGAACTGGACACAGAGTTGTTATCCCATTCATGAGATCTACTTCCGTGTATAAGCCTGTAGGATTCTCTGGTGTAAGCTCTGAGAAACATGATTTGTTCTTCCATGGTCAGGTTCTCGGCTTCACCATCAAACAATCCTTCTCGCCCATACAGCTCTGAGATGTACTTGTCCTGTTTACCATTTTTGAGCTCAACTGTTGTAATCTGTCTGTATGCAAACTCATCAGGATGACTCCCTTCAAGTAACAGACTGAGCTCATTTTGTTTGAAGTTCTCAAGCCTCTTGTAGACTAACCCTTTTTAATAATTCTGTTCTCTAACATCTTTGGGGTGGTTGTTTAGTCTCATAGGCCTTCTTGAAGTCTTCGACAATCTCCCAGGGTGATACTACAAGGGCCACTGTGATCTCTTCATCTACGATCCTTTTGACTTGGCCTTGTATCTCGAAGGAATGTCTTTCTTTACAATCCTGTGAGCCACCCTAGGATCAGGCCATACTCTCACCTTTTCCTTCTGATATTGAAATGTGTTGGCGAGAGTGTACAACCTCAGAGCTTCTTTCTTCATACTAATGATTGATGACGAAGCAGCATAAGTTTTGTCAATGCTTTTCAGCATTTCATCATCATGAAGCTTTTGCTGCTGCTCTTCTTCAATCTTTACTCTCACAGCATCCATCTGTGAGGTGGGAGTGATGGGCATGGGTTTGGCTTTCGCCAATGTTAGAACTGCAGACAGAGGCAGCCTATCTTCTTCCACATCATCCTCTTCTTCTTCTTCTTCTAGCCTCAACACCCTTCTCTTCTTCTTCTTAGGTGCATCATCGGCTGTTGGTTTAGATGGTAAGGGAGTTGGTTTTGTGGGTTGAGGAAGTTTGGATTTGGGCTTTGAGATTGGTTTGGAGATTTGAGGGGTAGGCTGTTTTTGAGTGGGTGAAAGGGAAGGTTGTTCCAGCATTTTGGTTGTGAGTTTAGCTTTTGTAAGTCTTTCCATTTCAAACCTTTTTCCAGCCCCAGCCTCATCAAGGGCTTCAATGATAATCCCCTTATGGAATTGCTCAGACAGACAGATTCGGGTGGCTATAGCCAGAATACTGTCTCTGGTCCATGCACGAATCTCCATCAAAGATCTTCCTAAGTATTGGCAATGAAACGAATCATGATCTCCAATCTCTCCTTTTCCAGTACATCATACCCAGCCCATCGGGTTTGAATCTCCTCCACTTCCAACTTCCTGATCTCACTATCTAATGTGGCTGTATCAAAACCTTGCTTGAAGAGTTGCTCAATGATTGTATCCATGGATCGGCTGTGTGTATCATCAGCATCTTTTACCAGCTCTTCCAAGGATTTTTTTCAGCAGTAGGTTGATCACCAGCACTTTTCTTTCTTTTGTAAGTGATCAGTTGTTGTTGCTTTTCTTTTTCCAACTCCGGGATTTGCTCTTGTGCCTTCTCATCCTCAGTTCTTTTCCTCTTCTTTTCTTTCACTGCAGTACTCTCCCCTTTTTGGATGCATTGGTGGTAGGGGTTTGTACCGCAGAAAGTGTCTTTTGCACAACATTATCAATAGTGGTTGTAGAGTTGAGGAAATCCTCTCATCAATGGCTTTAGTAACAATTTCATTGATGATGGGAGTGATGAGAGGTATGGATTGTTGGAATACAGCAACCATCTGCTCTGGGGGTTCTGTCCCGGAGAGATAGTGCCAAAAGCAGAAGCTGGAGGCTCTGGAAGTGAGGGGTAAAGTGTTTGGGGAACCTTCAACTGAAGGTGCCATCTGTGGGTTGGTGGAGGCAGATGGTCTTTGTTTCTTAGAAGTTTTGGCAAGCAGCTCTTTGAGTCTGCTCACCTCCTCCTCCAGGATGGTGTTTTGGGCGATTACATCGTAAAAGAAGCCCAGGTCATCATCAGTAGATACTGAATCACCTGACCTCCTGATAGGATCAGGATGAACATGCGCTGAGTGTAGCTCAGTTGTAGCATGTGCCCCTATGTCTTGGAACTGGGGACTTCCTGCCTCAGGACTAGGTCCGTCATCAGCAGTTGCCTCTGGTAAGGTCTTAGTAATGGTACCAACTACAACCTGATCATATGCTGACACAGGAGAAGTGGCAGCCTCACCAAAAGTTCCAATCTCCATTGCTACACTAGGAGAAGGAACATTGTAACCCCTAGTTGTGGGTTCTCAGCTGTACTTTGGTCCTCCCCTCAATGGTAGAGGTGTTCCCAGTAGTAATTGGTATCTGGGGAGGGGGTGAGGAGTGCAACTGAGTCAGCACTTGTGCAACAAGCAATGTAGGACTTTGGGGGGCGGTTGCATGGGGAGTAGGTGTAGAAGCAGCGTGCACCTGGGGAGGAAGGTTCTCTTCAATGGCAATCTCCTCAAGTGAGGAAGATCCCAGATGTGTGGGTACCCTTTGTGGTTGCTGCAGGCTCCTTTTGAGAGAAATCCTGAGCGGCTATGGCTGGAAGAGTCCATATATCCACTAGGGGGTTATAACCAGTGGATATAGCCTGCGTATGTGTTGCAGGGGCATCCTCAGGGGACTCATTTCCCTGAGTAGCCTTTTTGGGTTTCTTTATAGTGGGTTTGGTGGGGACTTTTGATTTGGAGGTGGTGGTTGGGGGTTCCAGCTGCGTGGGTTTGCGCAGCTTGGCAGCCAATTTGAGTGATTGGTCAGAGTTGTGCCGGGAGTATACTTTAGGCAAAACAGCCATAGCAGGGACTCCCAGGCCAACAAGTCCCTCAGCTTGAAGTGGTTTGTAATTATGGCCATTATGAACCGCGGATATAATATCCAACGGTTAGCAGTTTGTTTTTGGGCCATATCCTTGAGCTCTGAAAAATTATTTCTAAAAATTTAAAGGCTGTTGCTCACTATGGAGTACATTACCTGCTGCCACTTTGTAGACATTTGATCCCAAGACGAAGTCTTAGGAGCCAAAAGACATTTACCATGTGAAAGATTAGACGTTCAGCATCATGGAAATGTTTCTTCAGTATGGTGGAGGCACTAAGGTTTCCTGATATCCATGGTGGGCAAAGGATAAATCAGTTGTGCCCTTTGGATATCCAGTAGGAGAAGTGGCATCATCCAGGTGTAGAGTTTGACGAAGTATATCGGGAGTGATGACCACTTCTGGTTGTTGACGACCGACCGAGAGACGCTGTGTTGTTCTCCCCAGTGGTGAGGGTGACGTTCATCCAAAACTGGTTAAGGGATTCGGCATGAAGGATTGGATTGAGAAGAAAGGCCGTTTGTATTGTGACTGGATCATAAGATCAATAGCATTATCGAACTTAGTCCAGAATGGCGATTTGGTGAGGTAAGCTACACAGTTGTGTCGCGGTTTGAGTTGCATGGACGCCATTTAGGAGAGAGAAGTTTTGGAGAGATGAACGTTAGGTTTGAAGAAGATGAAGCTCTGAAGGATTAGGTCATGGATATTTATAGGGTACGAGTTAGAAAGCGACTGAAGGATTTGGTGTTAGTCATCAGTAGTTTTAAACGACTGTTGACATGGTATTACCCTGTCAGACGTTGAAACAGCTGAAGTCGTGGTTTTAGACATCAGTAGTTAGAAAACTACTGAAAGCCATGGTTGACTTCAGATGATGAAACAACTGAGGACATGGTGTTTGTCATCAGTAGTTGTGAAACTACTGAAGATAGTGGTTTTGTCATCAGTTGTTGTAAACAGCCGAAGACTTGGTATTAGTCATCAGTAGTTATAAAACTACTGAAGACATGGTTTTGCTTTAGTTGTTTAGAATGAAACAGCAGTTGTAGAAACAACTGAGAGAATGTTCTCTTCAATAGTTTTCGTCAATTCATAGCCTTTCAGCTGTTTCATACTGTCCTCAACACTTACTCATCAGACTTTGCATCTGCTTTTCAGGTGTTTCATAGGACGTCAGTACTTATCTGTTTGTACTGATTTCAGTAGTTGTAACTACATCAGTAGTTGTAACTACATCAGTAGTTTGGAACAAATAATGTATTCAGTACTTGCGAGGCATTTAGCCATCAGTAGTTATAAAACTACTGAAGGTGAAAGGACTCATCAGTACTTATATGTGACATGGGTACCAATGATCACCAGTAATTATTACTGAAATCATCAGTAGTTGTCACTTATTCTAGCTGCAGCATACCAAGCCTTAACACAAGGTTTTGGAAAGTAGAACTATCCAAAGGCTTAGTAAAAATATCTGCAAGCTCATCAGCATTAGGCACAAACTTAGGATCAATCAGACCTTTTTCAAAGCAATCCCAAATAAAATGATGTCTCATCTCTATATGTTGGTCCTAGAGTGCTGGACTGGATTTTGACAATACATAGAGCCGAAGCACTATCCATTAATAATGGAGTCTTAGTCTCTGTAATGCCATAATACAGAAGTTGGTTCTGAAGCCAGAGTACCTGAGAAGTACAACTTGCAGCAGCAATGTACTCGGCCTCAGCAGTTGATGTAGCAACAGATGGTTGTTTCTTACTATGCCAAGAAATCAAACAGTTGCCTAGGAATTGACAACCACCAGAAGTTGACTTTCTAGTTAACTTGCACCCTGCATAGTCACTATCTGAAAAAGCAACTAATTTGCAAGAGTGTCCAGTGGAATACCATAAACCCAGATTGTGTACCTTGCAAATATCTAAAGATTCTCTTGACTGCAATCAAATGAGACTCTTTAGGAGCAGCCTGAAATCTAGCACAAACACATGTAGCAAACATAATATCTGGTCTAGAAGCTGTTAAATACATCAAGGACCCAATCATACATCTGTAAAGTGTTTCATCAACAACTTTACCTTTCTGATCAGCATCCAGTTGTGTGGTGTTGCACATGGGAGTAGAACAGGGCTTACAGTTTTGTAAATCACACTTATTCAAAAGATATTTTGTATATTTTGACTGATGAATAAAGTTTCCATCAGCCTTTTGTTAATTTGCAAACCTAGAAAGAACTGTAATTCTCCCATTGCACTCATTTCAAACCTCTTTTTCATTAATGTTGTAAAATCATCACACAACTGGGGATCAGAGGATGCAAAAATGATATCATCAACATAAATCTGAACAAGTAGCTTATGTTGATCCACTTCTTAATAAACAAAGTTTTATCAATGGAGCCTCTGGTGAAATTATTCTTAAGAAGAAAAGTAGAAAGTGTCTCATACCAGGCTCTAGGAGCTTGTTTCAACCCATAAAGAGCCTTATCAAGTTTATACACCCATTCAGGATGTTTATTATCCTCAAAGCCTGGTGGTTGACACACATAGACTTCTTCCTTTATTTGACCATATAAAAATGCACTTTTGACATCCATTTGAAAAACTTTAAGATTGTGGAATGCAGCATAGGCTAAAAACAATCTGATTGCCTCTAGTCTGGCGACAGGGGAAGGTTTCATCATAGTCAATACCTTCTTCTTGTGAAACCCCTGTACAAACAGTCTAGCCTTGTTCTTAACAATAAGCCCATTTTCATCAGTTTTATTCCTAAACACCCATTTAGTGCCTATTGCACACTTACCTGGGGGAAGAGGAACCAGTTCCCACACTTGCTGTTTCTTGAACTGAAGTAGCTCAAGCTACATAGCTTCACCATCCATTGTCACTCAAAGAACATGGTAGTTCTTTGGCTCTAGCTGACTGATGAAGAGAGCATAGAAGCCGAAGTTAGACAATTGACTTCTTGTTGAAACACCAGCATTGATATCACCAATAATCTGAGACATTGGGTGATTCTTCAGTTCTTGATAAACAATGAGATCTGTGCAAGTGTTTGTAGGACCTTCAGCAGCAACAGATGTTGATGCAGACTCTTGAAACCAAGAATTAGATGGTAACTCAAAAGATGTAGAGGAAACAGAGATCTCATCAGCATTTGTTGTGGATGGAACTGCTGAAGCTACAGGAACATCAAATTTAGCAGACACAGGAAGTTGGTCGCTAAACTTGAAGAGGTGAGTATTGATATTATCATCATCATCATCATACCACCAGGTGGAAGACATGCTGCAGAAGATGATTTATCCACAGGATCTGCAACAGCTGGAGGTGATAAGAACATATTGCAGTATGTCCAAATCAAAAAACTCCACAGGGTTTTGTGGAATCTTGTCCAAAGGAGATTCATTAAACTTCACATGTAAAGTCTCTTCAACTATCTTTGTTCTGCAGTTGAAGACTCTGTATGCCTTGCAAGTAGATGAATAACCAACAAAATACCCTGCATCCACCTTAGGATCAAATTTATGGAGTTGATCCTTTATGTTGAGAATAAAACAGGGACACCCAAATGCTTTGAAAAATGAAATTAGTGGAGCCAAGTGATGGAGAACTTCATATGGAGTCTTCATCAACCTCTAATTTACTAAGACTCTATTCTACACATAGCAAGCTGTGTTAACAGCTTCAGCCCAAAAGGTCAGTGGCAAACCAGAGTCAGCCAGCATGGACCTTACAGCTTCAATTAGGGTCCTGTTCTTTCTCTCCACTACTCCATTTTGTTCTGGAGTCCTTGGGATGCTAAATTGCCTTTTGATTCCCTTTGAAAGATAGAAGTCATCAAGTGTATGGTTTTTGAATTCAGTTCCATTGTCACTCCTAATACACTTGACTGGAAGGGAATACTGCTTCTCAATATACAACACAAAGTGAATAATCTTCTGAGCAACCTCATCCTTTGAATGTAGAAAGAAAGTCCATACAAACCTGGAGTAATCATCCACAATTACCAGACAGTATTTCTTCTTTGCCATGCTCATTACTCTCACAGGACCAAATAGATCCATATGCAGTAATCGCAAGCAGGCAGTGGACTTAGGCTCTTCAATAGGAGGAATGAAGACTATGTGTTGTTTTCCTTTTAAACAAGCAGTGCAGGTTTCATCATAGTGGAACTCCTTTATTGGTAAGCCTCTAACTAAACTATTGTGGATAAGCGATTCATGTTTTTGAAATTAACATGACCCAGCCTTCTGTGCCACAGTTTAGATTCTTGAGAAGAGGCTTTAGAAAATAGGCAAGGATTGCCTCTGAGATTTATTTTCTTGGAAAGATCTAAGGCATACACTCTTCCTGTCCTGTTGGCTCTCAAGTGAGTGTGATCATCCAACACCTTATCAATCAAATGCAGAACTTTGGATGACAGAATCCTACAGTTCTGACTGGTGAAAAGAGCAACATGGCCTTTATCACACATTTGACTGACACTCAAGAGATTGTACTTGAGATTTTCCACATGATTAACATCATCAAACTTGATTTCTCCATTGGAGACAAAACCATTTCCAATGATGTAACCCTTAGCATCATTGCAAAAAGAAACAAACCCCTTCTTCCTTGAGAGTAGTCATGAAGAAGAGAGCTGTTCCCAGTCATGTG
This sequence comes from Flaveria trinervia, assembly GCA_025506515.1. Taxonomy (NCBI): domain Eukaryota; kingdom Viridiplantae; phylum Streptophyta; class Magnoliopsida; order Asterales; family Asteraceae; genus Flaveria; species Flaveria trinervia. The sequence continues at coordinate 116,085 of JACCIX010000606.1, read as the reverse complement.
CATAGATCCCCCACTGTCTACATACCAGATGCTACTTTGGCATGTTGGAGAACCGTGCAATAATAAACAATGAGTTAGTTTTGGAGACCCAAACCTTTTTGGTTTTGGGCCTGGTCTCATCAACAGATGGTAAACTAATAGGTTTATTGGAAACAATACCTGAGAGGAAGAAGATGGTGAAGAAGAGGAATCCTTTGGCTTGGATCTCCTTTTCTGTGGTTTCAACATAGGAGCATCTAATTCGTTAACTCTTCCCAACAGATTTGAACCATCATAACTAGCTGTGTCTGATTTTGTGATAAAGCTTTCAGCTCATCGGACACATTGCCAGTGGAGTTTGATAAGTTCATATGTGCACCTTCTTCTTCTGAGCAATCTCAGCTGTCACCTGTTTAACCCCTTCCTTTTTGGATTTCTTTGAGGACTTAAGGGATACAGGATTTGATGTTGCTGATACAAATGTGGTCTCAAACTCAGTTTTCATTTTTACCATTTTCTCTTTAGTTTCTTCTTTATGTTTGAGTTTGGAATCTCTTTCGTACCAGCAATCATCAGTAAGATGATTGAACAAACCCCATACTTCACATGGTTTCTTCTTCATCTTAGGTTGATCATCAACTAAAGAGGGTGAAGCAACTGAAGACTTGCTCTTCAGTGCTTTGGAAGCATTGTTTGCTTTCTTGACTTCCTCTTTAGTAGTCTTCAAACTCTTTCTACTGACAGTTTTCTTCTTTTCAGTACTGGCAGTAGTTGGAGTTTGAACTTCAGGTGTTAAATCCTGCTCTCTAGTCTTTCAGGACTTTCAGAATTAACTCATGAGTTGATCAACTCATTGATCATGTGGGTGTCAGTAGTGGAACCATCAACATCAGCTGATAGGTTCTGAGAGGGCTTGATGCTGACTTCTACTTCTGATTATGCTGTATCAGAAAGTAGATCACATGATGAGATGGATTGGTTATTACTCTCACCATCAGATTCTACCTCTGCTCTGGGAGTAAAATCTGTAGGTGGAGCAGTGTGATTGTAACCAATGCCAAACTTCACATTGGAAGCAGATTGCTTACTAAGAAGCATTTCAAAACCTTTGCATGATTGTACCCATCTATCACACTCTACCTGGGTGACTGCAAGGGTGTCTTTGATATCTTTATACTTCTCTAGAAGTATCTCTTCCCTAGCCTTATCATCAGTTATTTGGCATTTAAATTTGTAAATCTCATCATTCTTATCATTAAGCACAGACTCAAATTCAGCTTTGCTCTTGGAAATTATTTGTTCTAGCTCAATGTTCTTGTTGATTAAAGCTAGATTTCCTTCTCTAATAGATGCAAATGCTGCTATGCATGTTTCAGAACATAATTTGGCTTTTGCCTCAGAGGATACCTGTGATACCTTTGGTGTAGAGGCATTAGTGGATGAAGTATCAGCAGAATCCAAAGCCATAAAAGCTAGATTTCCAAATGGACTTTCACCACCATGTTGACCAGCACCTGAGAACAGTTGGTCATGACCAGACAAGTCATCTGGTAAACTGCTCCAGTCAACAACTCCTAGGGTGAAGAAGCTGTGTTGTTGAGGTTGAGTTTTTTGATGAGTTTGGGAAGGTTGTGGTTCAGGCAATGCTTGTGGTTGTTGTGCAATTGGAGCTTGAACAGGATTGGTTGAGGCATATAATAGCAGGGATAAGGATATGACATTTGACCCTGGGGAACAAAGTATGCAGGAGACCTAGGATGTGAATGATGACCAGAACCAGCAGGATGTTGCCCTCTGTTTTGTGGACTAGTACTAGGAAAAGTCACAAAGGGTGCAGAAGAGTTAGATCCAGTTGATCTGCACTCTCTTGCAAAGTTTCCCAGCCTTTGGCATTTGTGACACCTCAACTTACACTTGTCAAAACCAACTTTGGTTTTGCCAGAGTCCAGGAAATTTCCTGCCAGTTCTCTTATAGAACTTCTGAGATCTGATATTAATCAATGCCATTTGGCTCAGAATATCCATCTCTTCTAGATTATCATCAGCTATTCCTTTCAAATCATCCATGATGAAGCATAAATTGTCACTATTACTGCCAGAATGACTCTCAATACCAACAAATGCATGATTAGAACTATTTGTAGAGAAATCAATATGCTCATCATAATTGCTTTCAGATGCAGCATATTCTGACTCATGACCAACCAAGGCAGTATTCCCTGGTACAATGTCATTAGTGAGCTTTCCTCATGAGGACAGTTTCCTATTCTGCTCTATCTCTCTTTCAAATGTAAGCAGTTTCCCATGAAGTTGGGTGAGAGATAGGCCATCCAGATTTGCACTGGAGCGTAGGACAATAGTGTATGTGTCCCATCTCTCAGGCAGTGATCTGAGGAACCTGTTGTTCTTCTGGCTATTGGTGTATTCCTGTTTCACCATTTTCAGCTCAGATATCAAGCAGGAAAAACGCTCAAGCTGTTGAGTCAGTGTCTCACCCTTTCTATGAGAGAATGTCTCATATTGTTGGGCAAGGATTTCTCTATTGTTTGCTAAGACCTCATATGTGCCACCGAATTGTTCCTTCACGGCATTCCAGAGATCATGAGCAGTTTCATGATGCATAAGCCCTGAATAGATTTCATTAGGCAGTGCCATGGTCAGAATTCCATGGGCTTTAGCATCAATCTCAAATAGTTTTTGATCCTCATCAGAGTATTGTTCCTTCTTCTTCGGAACCATTTTATTGGTTTCCGGATTGTTCACCATAGGCTTATGTGGTCCATGTACCACTGATGTCCAACAACCTGAACTGTTAACAGACAGGTGATGAAGCATTCTTCGTTGCCATATGTTATACTCGGTCCTAACCAGCATCGGAGGCTTGGTTGAGGACCGGTATTGTGAGGATCATTAGAAAGAGTAGTCATCTCAGATTCAATCAAATTCGATTAAGCTAAAACAGATTTAGAACAAAACGCAACAACCAATTGAACCAAAAGAGATCTCAAAATAAATGAACGAAAGCGACAGAAATTCAATACTCTATAACCAGTTCTTGCGAATATGCTAATTCAATCAAACAAAGATATCAATTAGCAGTTTCAATGATCAATTGTTAGATCGATCAATGATTAACCTGCTCTGATACCACTTGTTAGGATCAGTGATCTATGTTTGATTGATTAGAGAGTATAGCAGCGGAATTCTAACAATGAATTAGCCAATTCACAAGAATGAAACGATATTCAATGAAGAACAAAGACGGTTATAGAGAGAGAATTCTGCAAATATATTTCATTCAATATTCGCTTTCGTGGTAACGGAATGTCACAATTACAATTAGGTCGACACCTCTTATATAAGAGATGTGACGTCTGCTGATGTCACTTGATAGTGACATCTAACAGAATTATTCCAACTGAAACACAACTACTGAAGATGTCAAAACAGCTGACATCTCCTTACAAAAATGCTAAGTGTTATCAGTTCTTATAACTACTGAAAAACATAAAACTACTGAAACTACAACGACTGAAGAACAAGCTCTTTAGTCGTTTTACAAAACTACTGAAAGTAAAAACATAAAACTACTGATATCACAACTACTGAAGAAGTACTCTTTAGCTGTTGTGACAAACTACTGAAACTTCAATACTTGGTCTTCAGACTTGAACTTCAGATGTTTCATCAGCTGATGACTTCAGTAGATATCATCAGTTGATGTCTTCAGTCTTTCTCTTCAGACTTTGTACACCAGTTGTTGATCTTCAGTACTTGTAGACTCTTCAGCTATTGTACTTCAGTACTTTGAACTTCAGCTTCAGCACTTGTGTTCTTCAGCTGTTCAGCTTCAGCACTTGTGTTCTTCAGCTGTTCAGCTTCAGCACTTGTGTTCTTCAGCTTTTCAGCTTCAGTACTTGTGTTCTTCAGCTGTTGAACTTCAGCACTTTAGTCTTCAGCTGTTGAAGTCTTCAGCACTTGATCTTCAGCTGTTGGAGTTTTCAGTACTTGTCGAACTGCTGATGAAGCCTTCAGCAGTTGTTGTGATACCATGTGGGACTTAGAGGTTTTCTGATCTTGGCTCATTGGTTCTTTGGTCCAACAGACCCAATCATACATCTGTAAAGTGTTTCATCAACAGCTTTACCTTTCTGATCTACATCCAGTTGTGTGGTGTTGCACATGGGAGTAGAACAAGGCTTACAATTTTGTAAATCAAACTTATTCAAAAGATCTTTTGTATATTTTGACTGATGAATAAAGATTCCATCAGCCTTTTGTTTGATTTGCAAGCCTAGAAAGAACTGTAATTCTCCCATTGCACTCATTTCAAACCTTTGTTTCATTAAACATGTAAAATCATCACACAACTGGGGATCAGAGGATGCAAAAGTAATATCATCAACATAAATTTGAACAAGTAGCTTATGTTGATCCACCTTCTTAATAAACAAAGTTTTATCTATGGAGCCTCTAGTGAATTGATTTTTAAGAAGAAAATTTGAAAGTGTTTCATACCAGGCTCTAGGAGCTTGCTTCAACCCATAAAGAGCCTTATCAAGCTTATACACCCAATCAGGATGTTTATTATCCTCAAAACCTGGTGGTTGACACACATAAACCTCTTCTTTTATTTTACCATATAAAAATGCACTTTTAACATCCATTTGAAAAACTTTAAGATTGCGGAATGCAGCGTAGGCTAAGAACAATCTAATTGCCTCTATTCTGGCTACAGGGGCAAAGGTTTCATCATAATCAATACCTTCTTCTTGTGAAAACCCTTGTACAACCAGTCTAGCTTTGTTCTTAACAATAAGCCCATTTTCATCAGTTTTATTCTTAAACACCCATTTAGTGCCTATTGCACACTTACCTAAGGGTAGAGGAACTAGTTCCCACACTTGCTATTTCTTGAACTGAAGTAGCTCAAGCTGCATGGCTTCAACCCATCTATTGTCTCTCAAAGCAACATGATAGTTCTTTGGCTCTAGGTGACTGATGAAGAGAGCATAGAAACAGAAGTTAGACAATTGACTTCTTGTTGAAACTCCAACGTTGATATCACTAATGATTTGAGACATTGGGTGATTCTTCAGCTCTTGATAAACAATGAGATATGTGCAAGTGTTTGTAGAACCTTCAGCAGCAGCAGATGGTGATGCAGACTCTTGAAACCAAGAATTAGATGGTAAATCAAAAGATGTAGAGGAATCAGATATCTCATCAGCATTTGTTGTGGATGGAACTGCTGAAGCTACAGGAACATCAAGTTTAGCAGACTCAGGCAGTTGATCACTAAACTTGAATAGGTGAGTATTGATATTATCATCATCATCAATACCACCAGGTGGAAGACATGCTGCAGAAGATGATTTATCCACATTATCTGCAACAGCTGGAGGTTGATAAGGAACATATTGCAGTATGACCAGATCAAACAACTCCACAGGGTTTGTGGAATCTTGTCCTTTGGAGATTCATTAAACTTCACATGCAGAGTCTTTTCAACTATCTTTGTTCTGCAGTTGAAGACTCTGTATGCCTTGCAAGTAGATGAATAACCAACAAAATACCCTGCATCCACCTTAGGATCAAATTTATGGAGTTGATCCTTTGTGTTGAGAATGAAGCACGGACACCCAAAGGCTCTGAAAAATGAAATTAGAGGAGCCAAGTGATGTAGAACTTCATATGGAGTCTTCATCAACCTCTGATTTACTAAGGCTCTATTCTGCACATAACAAGCTGTATTAACAGCTTCAGCCCAAAAGGTCAGTGGCAAACTAGAGTCAGCCAACATAGACCTTGCAGCTTCAATTAGGGTCATGTTCTTTCTCTCCACTACTCCATTTTGTTCTGGAGTTCTTGGGATGCTAAACTGCCTTTTGATTCCTTTTAAAAGATAAAATCATCAAGTGTATGGTTTCTGAATTTAGTTCTATTGTCACTCCTTATACACTTGACTGATAGAGAATACTGCTTCTCAACATACAACACAAAGTTTATAATCTTCTGAGCAACCTCATCCTTCGAATGCAGAAAGAAAGTCCATACAAATCTGGAGTAATCATCCACAATTACGAGACAATATTTCTTCTTTGCCATGCTTATCACTCTCACAGGACCACATAGATCCATGTGCAGTAACTGCAAGCAAGCAGTGGACTTAGGTTCTTCAATAGGAGGACATGAGACTTTGTGTTGTTTTCCTTTTAAACAAGCAGTGCAGGTTTCATCACAGTGGAAATCCTTTATTGGTAAACCTCTCACTAAACTATTGTGGATCAGCTGATTCATGTTTTTGATATTAACATGACCCAGCCTTCTGTGCCACAGTTTAGATTCTTGAGGAGAGGCTTTGGAAAATAGGCAAGGATGGCCTTTGAGAGCTATTTTCTTGGAAAGATCTAAGGCATACACTCTTCCTGTCATGTTGGCCCTCAGGAGAGTGTGATCATCCAACACCTTATCAATCAAATTCAGAACTTTGGATGACAGAATCCTACAGTTCTAACTAGTGAAAAGAGCAACATGGCCTTTATCACACATTTGACTCACACTCAAGAGATTTTCTTTGAGATTTTCCACATGATTAACATCATCAAACTTTATTTCCCCATTGGAGAGAAAGCCTTTGCCAATGATGTAACCCTTAGCATCATTGCCAAAAGAAACAAACCCCTTCTTTCCTTGAGAATAGTCATGAAGAAGAGTGTTGTTCCCTGTCATATGCATAGATCCTCCACTGTCTACATACCAGATGCTACTTTGGCATGCTGAAGAACCCTGCAATCATAAACAATTAGTTAGTTTTTGAGACTCAAACCTTTTTGGTTTTGGGTCTATTCGCATCAACAGATGGTAAACTAACATATTTTGCTATGAATAACAGCCTGAGGGGATGGAGATGGTGAAGAAGAAGAATCCTTTGGCATGGATTTTCTTCTCTGTGGTTTCAGCACAGGAGCATCTAATTGGTTGACTCTCCCCAATAGATGTTGAACCATCATAACAAGTTGTGTCTGATTCTATGATAAAGCCTTCAGCTCATCAGACACATTAGTGCTTGAGATTGATGGATTCCTGTGTTGTACCATCTCCCTTTGAGCAACCTCAGCTGTTGCCTGATTAACCCCTTGCTTTTTAGATTTCTTTTGGATTTTGGGGTCACAGGTTTTGATGTTGCTTGTACAAATTTGGTTTCAAACTCAGTTTTCATTTTATCCATTTGCTTTTTAATTTTCTCATTATGTTTGAGTTTGGAGCCCTTTTTATACCAGCAATCATGAGTAAGATGATTGAATAAGCCACATATTTCACATGGCTTTTTCTTCATCTTAAGTTGATCATCTGCTGAAGAAGATGAAACTACTAAAGACTCATTCTTCAGTAGTTTGCTATCAGTACTAGCAGTTTTCTTCCCTTTAGTACATGCAGTAGTTTGGGTTTGTTCTCCAGGTGTTATGACATGCTCTTTAGTACTTTCACTACTTTGTGAAATACCACCTGTAGTGATCAACTTTTTGCTCATGTGAGTGTCAGCATTTGAACCATCAACATCAGCTGATAGGTTCTGAGAGGAATTAATATTGACTTCAACCTCTGATGGTGCTGTATCAGACAGTAGATCACATGATGAAAAGGATTGGTTATTACTTTCTCCATCAGATTTTACCTCTGCTCTGGGAGTAAAATCTGTAGGAGGAGCAGTGTCATTATGACCAATGCCAAACTTCACATTGGAAGCAGACTGCTTACTAAGAAGCATTTCAAAACCCTTGCAAGAATGTACCCATCGATCACACTTTACCTGGGTAGTTGCAAGTGTTTCTTTGAGGTCTCTGTACTTCTCTAGAAGTACCTCTTCCCTAGCCTTATTATCAGTGATTTGACATTTAAGTTTGTAAATCTCATTATTCTTATCATTAAGCACAGACTCAAATTCAGCTTTTCTTTTGGATATTATTTGTTCTAGCTCAATGCTCTTGTTAATTAAAGCTACATTTGTTTCTCTAATAGATGCAAATACGGCTATGCATGTTTCAGAACATAGCTTGGCTTTGGCCTCAGAAGATACCTGTGGTGTGGATTGTCACACCCCAACCTTGACGGTGGAAACGTCGAGGAGTGAGAGTTAAGATCGTTCACAGCCACATAACGCTATTAATAACCCAAATATAAATTATTCAAGACGTTCAATTGTATCATTACAAGCTTAAGTCTCAAAGAAACAAACAAAATAACATAAAAGATAACAAGTCTTTCTTATTTCATTATTTATCTAGGTCCATTCCTAGATGTGCAAGCTTCAAAGAGTAGGTATCAAACTTGGGCGTTTCCTGAAACATGTTAAAATAAGGGTCAACAATAATGTTGGTGAGCTTTCCATAGTTTTAAATACATAGGTTATAAAAAGATGGCAATTCAAGTTATTAGTTAGTGAATAAATGATTATGGATGTTATGAACAATGCAACAATCAAACCTCGACAAAATTTTACAAGTCTCAAACGTTTACAAGATTATACGATGAGCTAAGTTTACTTGGATCAACCAAAGCAGGCTTGTCTTGCCCATAGATCTATGACTTCGCTGGGCTAGCAATAGTTAATGATTGTACATATAGCGCCATAATATGGTAATCACAAAAAGTCCAACAAACCACAACTTTACATGAGGAATTGCCATAACGTTTACAAGTCTCAAAGATGTGTACAAGTGCAATGATAATAAGATAACATGTTTCACCCCAAAGTGTGAAAATAAACAAAAAGGGGTATGGAAATACTCACATGATCAAATAGGTATAGAATGACGAATAAATAAGAAATGTAATAAGTAGTGATCCAATGTAGTTCTTCACAAGGCACCTAAAATTATATATATATTTACAACGTTAAAGTTTAATTGTAATAAGTTTAGCGAATATACGTGAACTAAAGTTCAATTTGATGTTTGAGGCTTTGTCAATTATATTTAACAAATGGCTATCAGTTATATTTTCTTGGGAACAATATATTTATATTTTATATAAAGATGTGAAATAAGAGTAACATTTATAATAAAGTTTGTAATATTTATATAAAAATAAAGTCTCATCGCTAAATAAAATAAGCATGTTTTAAACAATAATTTATACTTGTTATTTAAACAAATAATGATTTAATAAGTTAAACAATATTTAAAATCTATTTTACCAGAAATTGAACTAGTTATATCATTTGTTTAAAATAATTAATAATTATATTAAAATAAATTTCAAGAAAATTAGCTAGATGATTTTAAAAATATTTGAAGTTTGTAAAAGTTATTTTTATAATTATTATAAATTTTCCATAACTATTTTAAGGCCAAAAAGCCTTTTAAAAAAAAGATGAGGCTGCCCGGGTTCGAACCCGGGACCTCATGGATGTGGGGAGAAGCCTTAACCAGTGAACCAGGGGCAGTTGTCGTGCTAACTTCCGGTTTCAAAACTTTAAGAACACAACACCCAGAACAACCCCCAATTCTAGGAACCCTAGAATGTTCTTGGATCAAATTGAAGGTCAATTCGTTGTTGTTAAAGCCAATGTCCATGGGGCTTTCACTCCCCATGTAAAGTCGAGTATGTAGGTGCTTTTAGTTACCCGGTATTGAAGTGTAGACCACAAGAAACGATGATGAACAGATCGCGACCTAAGTATTGCTTGATTGATGCTCAATGATGATTATAAACAAATTAGTTGCACAGGAGGCTTCTAATTGTATTAGATATGGAAAGCCCTCTGTCAATTTATGTTTATGATACTTGGACAATTGGTTTTGATTGAGTTGCAGGTTCATGATGACAAGTGAATCGAATGAAAGGTTCTAGTATGCTTCAGGTGGAATTGAGTTCAGCAGAAGTTTAGGATTAGTTTAACGTTCGATTAGGATCCATTTACTTTGGTTATTATTGAGCTTAAATGATTGAACGGCCCGAATATTAAAGGCATTGGTTTTGTAATCGATTGAGCTTAGTAACCGGCGTTTAAATGTAAATTATTTGATGTATAATGGTTCGAAACATGTGTTAGGACGGTTTGGGGATGATTTTGGATCCGGTAAGCGCCGGGTTTTGATGGTTTTGGGTGGTCAGTGAGCCGCCGGAGGTTGGCCGGACAGTTGGCCGGAAAAACGGGGTTAAAGATAGGCGGGAGGGTTGGGTTTGTAAATTAAAATTTTACACTTTCGCCCCTCGATCTTTGAATTGTTATTATTTTATCCATTAAACTTTCTTTTTAAAGTTTATAAATTGACAAAAACAACCCTAAACTTAATTCACTTTAAGTTTTAAATATTTTTCTTTATTTTAAGTTTAATAACTTTCATAAATTATTATTATTATTGTTTCTATTATTATTATTATTAAAGATACTTTTTTATTAACATCAACTACTTTCAAATCAAGAAAAATTAAAGACAAATTAAAAACAATAAACATAAGTAGCCCAAAAGTTTAATAAATGCCATCAATGGTCCCTACAAGAATTAACAACGTTAACTTTTAATTTAACCAAAAATTCAAGATGTTACAGTCTCCCCTACTTAAAAGAATTTCGTCCCGAAATTAAGAATGAATTAGGCGAACAAATCCGAGTATGTTTCCTTCATGTGGTCCTCAAGCTCCCAAGTAAACTCAGCTCCACACTTATTCTCCCAACGAACCTTGACGATTGGAGTAGTTGTGGTTCTTGTTTTCTTCATAATGCGGTCCATAATCTCAACGGGTTTCTCAACAAAGTGCAATGACTCGTCAACCTGGATGTCTTCCAATGGAACATGCAGACTCTCGTCGGCCAAACACTTTCTCAAATTTGAGACATGGAATACAGGATGAACTCCACTAAGGTCGGAAGGTAGTTCTAGTTTATAAGCCACCTTCCCAATCCTTTTCCAGATTTTGAAAGGTCCTACAAATCTTGGAGCTAGTTTACCCTTCTTTCCAAAGCGAACAACACCTTTCCACGGTGAAACTTTAAGCAAAACCATGTCACCAACTTGGAACTCCAATGGCTTACGACGCTTATCGGCGTAACTCTTTTGTCGACTTCTTGCCACTTCAAGGTTCTTGCGGATTGTGGAGACTTTATCGGTCGTTTCTTGTATAAGTTCAGGACCAGTGATGAAATTTTCACCAACGTTGGTCCAACAGATCGGTGATCGGCATTTACGACCATACAAGGCCTCGAATGGTGCCATTTTGATACTTGAGTGATAACTGTTGTTATACGAAAATTCTGCGAGCGGTAAATGCATATCCCAATCGCCACCAAAATCAAGGACACAAAGACGCAGTAAATCCTCGAGAGTTTGGATTGTTTGTTCGGTTTGACCATCGGTTTGAGGGTGGTAAGCCGTACTTAAATCCAATTGAGTACCCAAGAGTTCTTGCATCGAAAACCAAAAGTGCGAAGTGAAACGAGCATCTCGATCGGAAATAATGTGCAACGGCACGCCATGACGACTCACAATTTCGTCAACATAGATTCGAGCCAACCTTGAAACCTTGTACGTTCTCGTATGGGTATGAGATGTGATGTCTTGGTCAAACAGTCAACAATGACCCATATGCTATCATGACCACGAGGTGTACGAGGTAACTTGGTTACGAAATCCATGGATATATGTTCCCATTTCCACATAGGGATTTCAGGTTGCTCAAGTAAACCACTTGGTCATTGATGTTTGGCTTTGACTCTTTCACACGTGAGACACTTGGAAACATAAATCACGATATCTTTCTTGATTCCAGGCCACCAATATTGACCACGCAGGTCCATGTACATCTTATCGTAGCCAGGATGAAGGAATATCGGGTTTGATGAGCTTCGTTCATAATGAAGTGCCGAAGGTTGTCACGATTCGGGATCCAGAGTCGATTCAAGAAGTACCACATGCCGTTTGGTTTTGTCTCCAATTGTGTTCGGACGTTAGACATCAAATCTCCATCTTTCCTTCGTCGGTTAGTGCCGCTTGTTGGGCCTCGCGAATGCATAACTTGAGGTCACTATCGATCCTTATGTTTTGGAGCATGATAGTAGCCTTGTTGACATCCACATGAATCTCGGTATCAAATTCTCCTAGCGTATCAAACCATTGTCTTGATCTGGATTTCTTGAAGCGAGACAGTCTTGTTGTGGACCTTGCGACTTAGTGCGTCGGCTACAACATTCGCCTTTCCAGGGTGATAGCGAATGTCGTAGTCGTAGTCGCTAATCAACTCAATCCAACGTCTTTGTCTCATGTTGAGATCCTTTTGATTGAACACATGTTGGAGACTCTTATGATCGGTGTAGACTATGCATTGCGTCCCATATAAATAGTGTCGCCAAATCTTCAATGCGAAAACCACAGCACCAAGTTCAAGATCATGAGTTGTGTAGTTCACTTCATGAATCTTAAATTGCCTCGATGCGTATGCTATAACTTTGCCTCTTTGCATGAGAACACAACCAAGACCTTGATTAGAAGCATCGCAATATACAGTAAAGTCGTCGTTTCCATCGGGAAGTGTGAGAATAGGAGCATTACACAACTTGCGTTTCAATGTCTCGAAAGCCTCTTCTTGCTCGGGTCCCCATTCAAAAAGTCGATTCTTTTGGTTAATGCCGTTAATGGTTTAGCAATCTTAGAGAAATTAGCTATGAACCTACGGTAATATCCCGCTAAACCCAGAAAAGAACGAACCTCGGTTGGGGTTGTGGGAACACACCAATTCTTCACAGCTTCAATTTTAGCAGGATCCACGTGAATTCCTTGGCTATTCACCACATGTCCTAAGAATTGAACTTCCTCCAACCAAAATTCACACTTGGAAAACTTAGCTTACAATTGCTCTTTCTTCAAAAGTTCAAGAACTTGTCGCAAGTGTGCCTCATGATCGACTTTCGTCTTGGAATAGATAAGAATGTCATCAATGAACACAATTACGAACTTATCCAAATATGGTTTACATACTCGATTCATGAGATCCATGAACACGGCAGGTGCATTGGTCAAGCCAAAAGGCATAAACATGAACTCGTAGTGTCCATATTGAGTACGAAAAGCGGTTCTTGGAATGTCATCATCATGAACACGTAGTTGATGATACCCAGAACGTAGATCGATCTTTGAGAATTGAGTTGCTCCTTGAAGTTGGTCGAAGAGATCATCGATTTGAGGAAGAGGGTATCGGTTTTTGATAGTAAGCTTGTTGAGTTCTCGGTAATCGATGCACATACGAAATGAACCATCCTTCTTCTTCACAAATAGTACAGGTGCACCCCACGGTGATGAACTAGGGCGAATAAAACCCTTATCAGTCAATTCTTGCAATTGACTAGTGAGTTCTTGCATTTCAGAAGGTGCAAGACGATAAGGCGATTTAGCCACAGGGTTTGCACCAGGGATTAAATCAATCTTGAACTCAACCTCTCGCACGGGAGGTAACCCTTTAAGATCCTCGGGAAAAACTTCGGGAAAGTCTCGCACAACAAGAATGTACTTCAACTCCTTACCCTTGCTTTTGTATTAACTACATATGCCATGAAAGCCATGTAGTTTTTACTTAAGTACTTGCGGGCCTTGATGCAAGACATGAGTTTGAGTCTTTAGGATGATTTCTCCCTAAAGACCTTCAAAGTATCACCAGTCGGTAACGGAATTCGGATGCACTTCTCGAAACATAGAATTTCCGCACGGTGCTTGGCTAACCAATCCATGCCAATGATAACGTCAAAGCTTCCCAATTGCATAGGAATAAGGTCGACAAAGAACTCGTCTTCGTTAAGGCTTAAAGTGCAATCGCGTATCACTACGTCAACGACAATAGATTTCCCATCGGCAACCTCGACCGTGAAGAATCTATCCAATTTAGCACGCGGTTTAGAAAGTAAAGGCTCGAATTCCAGAGACACGAAACTCCTATCAGCACCCGAATCAAACAATACAGAAGCATAATGACTATTTACAAGATACATACCTATTTGGTAAGAATCCATTATTGGTATGATGAACACAGATGGGTAATTTTATAAGACAATAGATGATTTAAAAAAAAAGTTTGAAGACGTACCATTCACCACGTCGTTGTTAGCTTGAGCTTGGTTAGCATTGATGTTGAAAGCCCTTCCACGAGCCGGTGGCACAGTTCCCGCATTGCGAGGACATTGCGGACGAATATGACCAGGCTCGCCACAGTTATAGCAGGTTCGATTAGTAAGCATGGTCGTGTTTTTTGGCGCATGAAGGTAAGTAGTTACCAAGTGGCCATACTTCCCACACAATGAGCAGACTCGGCATGGAATGTTGCTTGAATGATGGTACTTGCACGTGTTACACATAGGGTGTGGACCAGCATAAGCTTTAGCCATGGGAGCTTGATTTGCAACCACCATTTGTTTTTGAGGGGCATTTGGTGCGGTCACAGCGTAGTTGCGTGTCGGGGTGAACTTACGCTTCTTGTTTTGAGAAGATGACTCGGCCTTTACCTCCTTTATTGCCTCGGGTGTCACCTTCGCCATAGCCTTGGAACCCTTTGCCGACATCGTGCCAGCTCTTATATGATTCTCGGTGAGCTGTGCAGTGATAGTAATCGCTTCCTCCAAAGTTGTGGGCCTACTACCCACCACAACATCTTGAATTTGAGGTGGCACCCCCTTGATAAATTTCTCGATGTTACGGGGCACGGTGTCCACCATGTGTGGTAGAAGCATACTCAACTCATGATGCCGGGTGGAATAAGCCAAGTGATTCCCACCATCTTGTTTAAGGTTCCAGAACTCCTCCTCCAGCTTTTGCAACTCGCTTCTTGGGCAGAACTTTTGGATCATAATATCTTTGAATTCCTCCCAGGGCATCGCCATTGCAACCTCAGTTCCCGGTTTCTCTTTTCACTATTCCACCAAGTTAGCACTCGTCGTTGAAGAACACTTGTGGCATAGCGAACCTTGAGCTCGTCGGGGTACTCGCTAATAATAAATGTGTTCTCCAAACTCTCACACCACTCGAGAAGTCCAGTGGCTCCTTCTTTTCCACTAAAACTAGTGGGTTTGCACGAGTTGAAGTGTTTGAAAGTGCAAGTACGATTGTTCCCTTGTTGATTATTCCCGTTTTGATTGTTGCTATTGTCTCCATTAGCACCACTATTGTTCCCATTGGTGTTGTTGTTGCTATTAGCAATTAGTGTGCTATTAAGTTCAACAACCATTGTCGGAAGAACGGCCGCCATTTGTCGGGCAATCATGGCAGCTAGCTTACGGTTGGAACTTCCACGCTTTCCATGGTGACGAGACATGCTGGAATATGCAAAATGAGTCAGACACGAGAAATAGAAATACAAGGATTATAATTTAACAAGGATAAGGCAAGAGTTGCAAGGTACTTGGAATGGTTCCATTTGGTCACGCATTACCATTTGGACACGTTGACACGTCAAGGTAAGTTGACCCATTCGCCTTAGAAGTTTGTGCATGTTGACCATAGTTTATCACTCATCCCGGAAATCCCCAGGTAAGCATAACTAGTCCCGTAGGATTTATGCGATATGCTTGCCTTAGCCCAAGGGCCTCTTGCCAGGAAATCCAGAATACACACTTTCTATGTGTCACACAAATTTCTTAGGTTCATGATATCAAAACCTTGATGAGATTTATATAGATTAGACATAACGTCTAAATATCCAAGTCATAACATAAGTATAAGTTTCCACGTGTCGACGAGAATAAGATTAAGAGATTTCATGTTCGGGGAGAGTCAAGAGTCAAAGCTAAGTTTAGGGAGACAAGTAACAATGTTTAGGCAATCCTATGCTAAGGCATCAAATTGCACATAAGTGGGCATAACATTATGTAGCTTGCAATTAAGTTCATATTTCTATAAGGTTCATGCATACTATAGTCTAGGTCACCATTTCTAATAACCTAGATCCCTATAGTTATGGGCTCTGATACCAATTGTCACACCCCAACCTTGACGGCGGAAACGTCGAGGAGTGAGAGTTAAGATCGCTCACAGCCACATAACGCTATTAATAACCCAAATATAAATTATTCAAGACGTTCAATTGTATCATTACAACTTAAGTCTCAAAGAAACAAACAAAATAACATAAAAGATAACAAGTCTTTCTTATTTCATTATTTATCTAGGTCCATTCCTAGATGTGCAAGCTTCAAAGAGTAGGTATCAAACTTGGGTGTTTCCTGAAACATGTTAAAATAAGGGTCAACAATAATATTGGTGAGCTTTCCACAGTTTTAAATACATAGGTTAAAAAAAGATGGCAATTCAAGTTATTAGTTAGTGAATAAAGTGATTAGGGATGTTATGAACAATGCAACAATCAAACCTCGACAAAATTTTACAAGTCTCAAACGTTTACAAGATTATACGACCAGCTAAGTTACTTGGATCAACCAAAGCAGGCTTGTCTTGCCCATAGATCTATGACTTCGCTGGGCTAGTAATAGTTAATGATTGTACATATACCGCCATAACATGGTAATCACAAAAAGTCCAACTAACCACAACTTTACATGAGGAATTGCCATAACGTTTACAAGTCTCAAAGATGTGTACAAGTGCAATGATAATAAGATAACATGTTTCACCCCAAAGTGTGAATATAAACAAAAAGGGGTATGGAAATACTCACATGATCAAATAGGTATAGAATGACGATTAAATAAGAAATGTAATAAGCAGTGATCCAATGTAGTTCTTCACAAGGCACCTAAAATTATATATATATTTACAACGTTAAAGTTTAATTGTAATAAGTTTAGCGAATTTACGTGAACTAAAGTTCAATTTGATGTTTGAGGCTTTGTCAATTATATTTAACAAATGGATATCACTTATATTTTCTTGGGAACAATATATTTATGTTTATATAAAGATGTGAAATAAGAGTAATATTTATAATAAAGTTTGTAATATTTATATAAAAATAAAGTCTCATCGCTAAATAAAATAAGCACGTTTTAAACAATAATTTATACTTGTTATTCAAACAAATAATGATTTAATAAGTTAAAAAATATTTAAAATCTATTTTACCAGAAATTGAACTAGTTATATCATTTGTTTAAAATAATTAATAATTATATTAAAATAAATTTCAAGAAAATTAGCTAGATGATTTTAAAAATATTTGAAGTTTGTAAAAGTTATTTATATAATTATTATAAATTTTCCATAACTATATTATGGCCAAAAAGCCTTTTAAAAAAAGATGAGGCTGCCCGGGTTCGAACCTGGGACCTCATGGATGTGGGGAGAAGCCTTAACCGGTGAACCAGGGGCAGTTGCCGTGCTAACTTCGGTTTCAAAACTTTAAGAACACAACACCCAGAACAACCCCCAATTCTAGGAACCCTAGAATGTTCTTGGATCAAATTGAAGGTGAATTCGTTGTTGTTAAAGCCGATGACCATGGGGCTTTCACTCCCCATGTAAAGTCGAGTATGTAGGTGCTTTTAGTTACCCGGTATTGAAGTGTAGACCACAAGAAACGATGATGAACAGGTCGTGACCTAAGTATTGCTTGATTGATGCTCAATGTTAATTATAAACAAATTAATTGCACAGGAGGCTTCTAATTGTATTAGATATGGAAAGCCCTCTGTCAATTTATGTTTATGATGCTTGGACAATTGGTTTTGATTGAGTTGCAGGTTCATGATGACAAGTGAATCGAATGAAAGGTTCTAGTATGCTTCAGGTGGAATTGAGTTCGGCAGAAGTTTAGGATTAGTTTAACGTTCGATTAGGATCCATTTACTTTGGTTATTATTGACCTTAAATGATTGAACGGCCCGACTATTAAAGGTATCGGTTTTGTAATCGATTGAGCTTAGTAACCGGCGTTTAAATGTAAATTATTTGATGTATAACGGTTCGAAACATGTGTTAGGACGGTTTGGGGATGATTTTGGATCCGGTAAGCGCCGGGTTTTGATGGTTTTGGGTGGTCGGAGAGCCGCCGGAGGTTGGCCGGACAGTTGGCCGAAAAAACGGGGTTAAAGATAGGCAGGAGGGTTGGGTTTGTAAACTAAAATTTTACACTTTCGCCCCTCGATCTTTGAATTGTTATTATTTATCCATTAACCTTTCTTTTTAAAGTTTATAAATTGACAAAAACAACCCCTAAACTTAATTCACTTTAAGTTTTAATATTTTTCTTTATTTTAAGTTTAATAACTTTCATAAATTATTATTATTATTGTTTCTATTATTATTATTATTAAAGATACTTTTTTATTAACATCAACAACTTTCAAATCAAGAAAAATTAAAGACAATTTAAAAACAATAAACATAAGTAGCCCAAAAGTTTAATAAATGCCATCAATGGTCCCTACAAGAATTAACGACGTTAACTTTTCATTTAACCAAAAATTCAAGATGTTACAGCACTCTACCTGGGTAGTTGCAAGTGTTTCTTTGAGGTCTCTGTACTTCTCTAGAAGTACCTCTTCTCTAGCCTTATTATCAGGGATTTGATATTTAAGTTTGTAAATCTCATCATTCTTATCATTAAGCATAGACTCAAATTCAGCTTTTCTTTTGGATATTATTTGTTCTAGCTCAATGTTCTTGTTAATTAAAGCTACATTTGCTTCTCTAATAGATGCAAATGCGGCTATGCATGTTTGAGAACATAGCTTGGCTTTGGCCTCAGAAGATACTGTGGTGTGGAGGCATTAGAGGATGAGGTATCAGCAGACTCTAGAGCCATAAAAGCAAGGTTTCCAAAAGGACTGTCACCGCCATGTTGGCCAGCACCAGAGAACAGTTGTTCATGACCAGACATATGATCTGGTAAACTACTCCAGTCAACAACTCCTAGGGTGAAAAAGCTGTGTTGTTGAGGTTGAGATTGTTGATGAGATTGGGAAGGTTAAGGTTCAGGTAATGCTTGTGGTTTTTGTGCCATAGGAGCTTGAACCGGATTTGGCTGAGGCATGTAATAGCAGGGATATGGATATGACATTGGACCCTGAGGGACAAAGTATGCAGAAGATATAGGGTGTGAATGATGACCAGAACTCGTAGGATGTTGCCCTCTGTTTTGTGGACTAGTGCTTGGAAAAGTCACAAAGGGTGCAGAGGAGTTAGATCCAGTTGATCTACACTCTCTTGCAAAGTGTCCAAGCCTTTGGCATTTATGACACCTCAACTTACTCTTGTCAAAACCAACTTTGGTTTTGCCAGAGAGGCCAGGAAATTTCCTGCTAGTTCTCTTGTAGAACTTTTGAGATCTGATATTAACTAATGCCATTTGGCTTAGAATTTCCATCTCTTCTAAATCATCATCAGCAATACCCTTCAGATCATCCATGATGAAGCATAAATTGTCACTATTACAGTTTGATTGACCATCAACACCAACAAATGCATGATTAGAATTGTTTGAAGAGAAATCTATATGCTCATCATAATTGCTTTCAGATGCAGCATATTCTGACTCCTGACCAACCAAGGCAGTGTTCCCTGGTAGAAAGTCATCAGTGAGCTTTCCTGATGATGCCAGTTTCCTTTTCTGCTCTATCTCTCTCTCGAATGTAAGCAGTTTCCCATGAAGTTGGGTGAGAGATAGGCTATCCAGATTTGCACTGGAGCGTAGGACAATAGTCTATGTGTCCCATCTCTCAGGCAGTGATCTGAGGAATCCGTTATTCATCTGGCTATTGGTGTATTCCTATTTGACCATTTTCAGCTCAGAGATCAAACAAGAAAAACGCTCAAACTGTTGAGTCAGTGTCTCACCCTTTCTATGAGAGAATGTCTCGTATTGTTGGGCAAGGATTTCTCTGTTGTTTGCTAAAACCTCATCTGTTCCACCGAATTGTTCCTTCAGTGCATTGCAGAGGTCATGAGCAGTTTCATGATGCATAAGCCCTGAATAGATTTCATTAGGCAAAGCCATGACCAGAATACCAGGCGCTTTAGCATCAATCTCAAACAGTTTCCGATCCTCATTTGAGTATGTTCCTTCTTCTTTGGAACCATTTGGTTGGTTTCCGGATTGTTGAGCATAGGCTTGTGTGGACCATGTACCACAGATGTCCAACAACCTGAACTGTTAACAGACACGTGATGAAGCATCCTTCGTTGCCATATGTTATACTCAGTCCTAACCAGCATCTGAGGCTTGGTTGAGGAACCGGTATTGTGAGGGTCATTAGAAGGAGTAGTCATTCTCAGATTAAACCGAATTCAATTAAGCTTTAGTAGATTTAGAACAAAAACACAACAAACCAAATTGAACCAAGAGAGAGCTCAAAGTGAATAAATGAAAGCAGCAGAAATTCAATAATCTATAACCAATTCTTGCAAATATGCTAATTCAATCAAACATAGATATCGAATAGTAGTTTCAATGATCAATTGTTAGATCGATCAATGATTAACCTGCTCTGATACCATTTGTTAGGATCAGTGATCTACGTTTGATTGATTAGAGAGTATTGCAGCGGAAATCAAATAATGAATTAGACAATTCCCAAGAACACAATTGATATTCAATATAAAAGTAAATGGTTATAGCGAGAGAGAATTCTGTGAAAGATATTTCATTCAATATGCGCTTTCGTTGTAACAGAATGTCACACGTACAATTAGGTCAACATCTCTTATATAGGAGATATGACGTCTGCTGATGTCACTTGATAGTGACATCTAATAGAATTATTCAAACTACTGATAGTGAACACAACTACTGAAGATGACAAACAGCTGACATCTTCTTACAAAAATACTAAGTGTTAACTATCACTACAACTACTGAAAAGAAACTACTGAAACTACAACGATTGAAGAACATGCTCTTCAGTCATTTTACAAGTACTGAAATAGAAAAAAAACTACTGAAAGGAAACCATCACAACAACTGAAGAATGCTTCTTCAGCTGTTGTAACAAACTCTGAAGGCATCAGTACTTGTACTTAAACTTCAGTTGTTGTCATCAACTGATGTCTTCAGCTGTTGTCTTCAGTCTTTGTACTTCAGCTGTTGATCTTCAGTACTTTAGTCCTCAGCTGTTGATCTTCAGACTTTGGTCTTCAGCTGTTGAAGTCTTCAGTACTTTAGTCTTCAGCTTTTAAGCCTTCAGTACTTTAGTCTTCAGCTGTTGAAGTCTTCAGTACTTTAGTCTTCAGCTTCTTAAGTCTTCAGTACTTTAGTCTTCAGCTGTTGATCTTCAGACTTTGGTCTTCAGCTGTTGAAGTCTTCAGTACTTTGTTCTTCCGCTGTTGCTCTTTAGACTTTGTCAAACAGCTGATCAAGTCTTCAGCCGTTGTTGTGATGTCTGTGGGACTTAGAGGTTTTTCTGATCAGGCTCATTGGTTCTTTTGGTCCAACAATGTTTCATACTGATTAAAAAGCTTGTCTTTGTTGATTTTAGCCACCTCACTACTTCCTTCACACATGATTTTGAGTGCATCCCACACAACTTTTGTAGTTCCATACTTCTCCAATCTTTTCAGCACATCCATCTTGAGTGCTTGAGTAAGAATTGAGTAGGCTTTGAGGTCTATCTTGATCTTCTTGTAGTCTTCTTCATCTAAGGTCAGATCTTCAATGGGTATTCTAACAGTTCTGTATATTGCAGCTTGATCTGCAGACAGAGTAACAGGGATGTGTGGCCCCTTGCATATTGAGATCCAGAAATCAGGATCTACACCTGTGATGTAATTCCTAAACCTGATTTTCCACTATTTAAACTCAGATTTATGTTTAAGCATAGGAGGTTTAGGTGTATGACCAAGTTCTGAGTAGCTGTTAGAATCCATTTTAACTAAGTGTTTAACTCATATAATATAGATTTAGATGAGTTTTAGGATTGATTAGTCCAACTAGTCCAAACAGTTGAAACGGATTTCAGAACCTGATCTGTGATGGTATTGAGTTTCTTGCTGTTGTGAGTATTTTGGTCAGTATGTGTTGACAAGAGTATTTTCTGTTGTTTACTAAGTAGAGAAGATGGTATACTCTACTAGCAACTCGATTACCAGATCAATCAAATTCTATTCAGTTCTTGCGCAGATCTGAAAGAGAATTGAGAGCCAAAGCTCTGATACCAATTGACTAGGGTTGAGTAAGAGTGAGATTCTTACTGTGAATTGAATATGATAATCAAGTCAGTGATTGAATGGTAGAAACAAACAATCAAAGAACATTCAATGCAAGAAAATAACTCATAAATGCTTTGGTATTGTATATTGAAAGTTGATAAATTACAGAAAATAATTACAACCAAAATTCTCTATCTATCAGCCGTCACCTCAAGTACAAGGTTGTCTATTCTATTTATTGGTAGACAGGATGCCTTTTACAAAATGACTAAACTACCCTTGAACTATTACATCAGAACTAGTCTAAGTCTTCATCCACATCTTTGCTTGTTCATCTGCATTGACAAATGCGGATGAGTTAACTTGATTAGCAATTCTTCACTTGATCATCCGCATTAGTATGTTGGTCATCCGCATTAGTTAATGCGGATGAACAAATACTTATGCGCATTTGTTCGGTCATCCGCATTTGTCTAATGCAGATGAGCAAAGTCTTGTCCGCATTAACTTTTAGTCTTCGCATTTATCAATGCGGAAGAGCAAATACTTGTCCGTATTTGCGTTTTGTCTTCCGCATTGACAAATGCGGAAGACAACACTTGTTCTTTTCCTTAGTAGGATTTTCATCCGCATTTCTTCTTGGACTTAATGGATTCCAGCAGAGCAATCATCAACTCACCCATTGAGTTGGCATGTATGATCCTTTCAGGGTGCAACACGTATGAACAAGCCGAATGGAGTCAAACGACTGAAGTTGTTCAGTTGTACGAATGAAGGATACGACTGAGTTCAGTCATGCGGATGGAGTATACTAATGAGTTCAATAGTACGAATGAGCTATTCGTGCGACTGAAGGCTGTTGTGTTTGAAAAAATCTAATTTTTGGCACTTAGACATGAAATACGATTTACCCAGAAACCCTAATCTGCCGTATGACAATAAACTTAAACTTTAATACCTGGAAACGTCGAAAACCACCTGTGGACTCAAAAAGATGACCTTTTTGAATGAAAATGTGAGTTTTCACCAAGAAAACTAATCGAATCAAACGTAGAATCAAGAGCCAAAGCTCTGATACCACTGGTCAGGACCGTGTATGTACGGAATACTAACAGATTTTGCGTTTATACTGAATCAAATAGTGAGGAATCCTACTTTATTGGAGATCCAATCGGTGAGAACGTTAACCCAATCGATATAAGACTAAACTAAACATTATGAATGAGTAAGAATCGATCAAGAACGATCTATGAACTTGGACAGGCTTTCTTGGACGTTCTGGACGGCTAGGTTTCGTGATAATATCAAATGTTCTTCAAGTGTTTCGAATTCTTATGTTTTTCTATGAATTAAGTGGTATTTATAGGCTAGGGGTTTCCAGTTATACGACTGAATAATTAGCATGGTTCAGTCGTGTGACTGAATCATGCGATTGAGTCATACGCACAACTGAAGGTTCAGTCGTGCGATTGAGTAAATGTTATGTCTCAATCATACGACTGATCTAGTCTCCTGGTTCAGTCGTGCGACTGGTCCATAAGCATGATGTATTCATGCGTATAGTCCATAAGTATGGGCCATTAGCATGAATATTCATCCGACTATGTTAAACACATTACTTAATCATTATTGACTAAGAATCATGTACAACAACCTCAAACGTATATAATAAGATATAAATTATACTTTAAGACAATGATAATATGAAACAACTGAACATGAATAAACATCAATCACATATTATATTTCATTGAACCAATTCATTACATATGTGTAAGACATGAAAGACTTTTACATTTAATCTCACAAACTAGGAACACATGTATCTACAAATTCAACTTATCCGCAATTCTTAGTTCTTCTGCAGATCATCTACTGATTCCGTATATCTTCTGCGAATGACTTAAAAACTTCTGCTGATGAAGTATAACTTAAATTTTCATAGGTTACCAATTTATGAAATTAGATTATACTTTTTGTAATGGCTCATTTGTAGTTTACCATTCTACGGATGAACATATTTAATTAAGTTTTCACATTGTAGCTTCTGCTGAAGGTAAATACATTGTAGCTTCTCCTCACACTTGAAATGCACTGTAGCTTCTGTTGATGCTTAAAAAGCACTGTGTCTTCTATTGATGCTAAAAAAAGCACTATGAGAAACTTATTTTATTGTATGGTCCAAGTCCCACTGCTTAGAACCATTTATTGTGCATAAGAAGTTTTAAATTTTAAAAAAAAATTCATGTATCCAAGAGCCAGGGTAGTGCTCAAGTTCCAATTCCTTCATATTGATAATTCATTGATATTTCTATTGTTACCTTATTTTCGTGATTCTACTCCCCCTAAATTTTTTATTAATGATGAAAGAATAAATTTATCATAAGTTTCTAAGAAGAATATCCTAAAAGACATGTGTCTATCCACACCAAAATAAAATAAACTAAACAAACTTGAAATGATGACAAAACACAAGCATAAATACACACATATAATGGGATCATACTATAATACTATACATCTTCCTCATGAGTTAATTTATTGAAATGATACCTGATCTTTGTTCTTATTGTAAGTATGTTTGTCCATTTAAATCCATACAAAAGTATTGTATGAACTAGGCATGCTGTTTATCATGTTTCAATGTTTATTAGAGAGAAACTGTTATGGGCTTCACATTCAATTCACTTAAAGTTTGTCCTCCCTTTGTGAATCAAATCATAATATTTTCACACTTACAAACTATGTACTTTAAGTTATAAGTTCTATCTTGAGATGTATTGGAAATCTCATTAATCCATTATTGAAAGAGCTCTAGAAATAATATACAACTGATCACATAGGATTCTTTTGAGAGCATAGATATGATCATCATCAGGTCTTTACTCACGTAAAAAAATAGAAGTGCCTCTAACCCAGGTCTTTGTTTAGACAAAACAAAGGGATGAGGAGGATCATAATCTTTTCACCAGATGGTTATAAATGTAAACAATAGTCATCATACACCCGGGTCTTTGTTTACACAAAACAGAGGGAGTAAGATTTGCAAAGATAGATATTATAAAGTGTGAGTACATAGTGTGTTTAGATGAGTGTTTTGATTACATCAGAATATGACTCACTTTCTGTAGCCTTAAAATGATGTTTCCTACAATTAATCACTTTGCATTATGTTTGGAATGTACTAAGTGTAGTTTCCACTCAAGCTGAACCTACTCACACATCAAGTAACTAGATAAAGTTTTAATGATATTTAAGAATTCAGGAAGAAGCAAAGGCATAGTATACTATCATTTCCCAAACATATGTCATGCTAAAGCTTTATTAATAAAACGATGTACAAGCACAAACGCAGGTTTTTATTTGTTTGTTCATTATGATTAATCAAGGTTAATCATGCCCATAGATTCAATTAGAAAATTAAATCTAACTAAATCAAAGGCTTTAGTGAATAAATCAGCAACCTGATTTGTTGTATCCACTTTGACTAACTTGATCAAATCTTTTTTTGAGCAATCTCTCAGAAAATGGTATCTTATTTCAATATGCTTTGTTTTACTATGTTGCACAGGATTAGCAGTTATAAACATAGCAACATAATTGTCAATGTAAATTTGAGTTTGAAGGAAGTTGTAACCATAATCAACTAATTGGTTTTGCAAACAACGGACTTGAGAGCAACCAGCTGAAGCAGCTATGTACTCAGTCTCAGCTATGGATACAAATACATTTGTTTGCTTCTTGCACTGCCATGAAATTAGTCGTAGTCCTATTAATTTACATCCACGAGTTGTGGATTTTCTGTTGCTATTGCATCCACCATAGTCACTATCTAAACAGAGTGTGAAATCGCCATCTTTTGGATACCAAAGACCAAGTCCTGGTTTTCCTTTAAGATATTTGAAGATTCTTTTCACAGCATTCAGATGAGACTCTTTTGATTTGATTAGTACCCGACACAAACACACACAACAAACATAATGTCAGGTCTACTGGCAGTTAAATACATAAGTGATCCTATCATGGATCTATATAATCTTTGATCAATAGTTTTTCCTGTAGGATCAGATACAATCTTTTCAATTGTTAAGGCTGGTGTTTTGCATGAAGATGCATCAACAATGTTGTACTTCTTCAATATTTGATGTATGTATTTATCTTGATTGATGAAAATCCCATCTGTTTTCTGATGAACTTGTAGTCGAAGAAAGAAAGTTCATTCTCCCATTGAACTCGTCTAAAACTCTGGTTTCATCATTTTTTCAAAGCTTACACACAATCTCTTGTTAGTTGATCCAAATATATGTCATCAACATAAATTTGAACAACCAAGAGATCTTGATGCTCTTGTTTGAGAAAGAGAGTCTGATCATAGTTCCCCTTTTGTATCCATGCTTGAGAAAGAAAGATGATAGTGTTTCATACCACTTCCTTAGTGCAGACCATACAAAGCTTTATCAAGTTTGTATACCCTGTTTGAAGAGTGAGGATCTTCAAATCCAGGGGACCATGATACATAGACTTCTTCATCAATTCTCCCATATAGGAAGGCACACTTGACATCCATTTGATAAACAGTGAACATCTTATATGATGCATATGCTAGAAATACCCTTAAGGCTTTAATTCTTGCAACTGGTGCATAAACATCATCATAGTCTATTCCTTCTTCTTGTGTGTATACTTGTGCAATCAACCTTGCGTTGTTTCTTACGATCATACCTCTATCATCTAGTTTATTATTCAAGATCCATCTAGTTCTGATTGAATGTTGGCCTTTAGGTAAATCAACTAGAGTCCACACTTTTTGCTTTCTAAATTGTTGAAGCTCTTCTTACATAGCTTCAATCCACCTGTTGTCTTTTAGAGTAGCTATGATGCTTGGAGGAACCACTTGTGAAAGAAAACAAGTGAAAAAACAGATGTTGGCAGTTCCACTTGGCTTCTTCTAATTCTTTTGGCAGGATCTCTAATGATGTTGTTGATTGGATGAGTCTTATGGATTCTTGTTGATGGAGTTAGGTCAACCGGAATAGATGATTCCAAGTTAGTCATATCCATTGTTGCAGACTGATCCAATCCAGATTATGAATTTAGTAAGTAGTCAAAGTGTTCTTCTTGTTCATCATTGGGTATTGATTGGTGTGCATCAGTTTGGACATCGAGATAATGATTAATGTCTTCCGTAGGAATTTGTCCTGAAGCATTTTGTTCTTCCATATGAGTTACAACAATTTCTCCGGAAACATTTTGTTCATCCGTCGAAGTTACATGAACTTATGCGGATACATTTATTTCATCTGTAGGTGTTACATGAACTTCTCCGGATGGAATATGAGGAATTGATGATTCATTTACAATGTTTGTTGTATTTCCTTGAGAGTCTGGAATAGTTGCTGATACATTATGCGTATCTCTGGATACACATTGTACATCTGCTGATGTAGAGTCAGTAGTTGTTGATGAAGTGTCTTTCCTTGGAGGATTGGCAGATAATGATACTTCATTCAATTTTGGGGGAACAAATGTGTTGGGTTTTGTAATATGTTAATCAAAGCTAGTTTAACCATTTAAACTATAAAAATGCAGTCGATATTAGGGTTTAAAGTGTGGTTAACAATTTGAAATTTGGACCATTTTAAACCAAAAACAAAACCCAAGAACAAGGATGATATATATATATATATGAAATGAAATGCTATCAAAAACAAAAAAAGCAACCATAGGGTGTTCTTAAAACTACCTTTCAAGAACAAGATGATGAAGTATGGATGAGATGAAGATGATGATGCTCTTGAATGTCCAGCCTCCAAGAGAGAAAACCTCAAGTTTATACCCACAAGACTTAGCAAACACCTAACTTGTTAGGTAGTATAACACTAAGTCTCTTGTCCTTCTTGTTCAACCCGAAAATCAGCCAATGTGAGCCTCAAGTCCAGCTAAAAATCGAATTTTTCAGCAAAAGGAAGAAGGAAGAGAGACCACTTGCATGTGTGAGAGAGAAAGAGTATTGAAGGGGAAGAGTGCAAATTTGTTTAAAGTCTTGTATTAAACCAAGACTAAAAAGAATCGAAGACCACCAAGGGGCGGCCGAATTCCCCATATAAAATGGGTTCCCTCCCATTTTATTTTATAAAATTTAACACTCTTAAAACCATAAGATTACAAAATTAAGACATCTTTTAATTTTATAACATTAACACACTATTATTTTTAATTATTTAACTATTTTAAATAATGATACAAATAATTTATCATGTACAAATTGTCCATATAATTTGTTCTATTTCAAATGCAACGTTTTAAAAAACCAATTTTCTAAATTGGTATCAATATTTATTTGTATGATCTCATCAACAAATAAATATTTATTGGTGTTGGTATAGCTTGTTATTGGGTATGCCCTGACTTGGATCATAACACACTAACCACATCAATCTTGTATGTGTCTTGGGAATACATGATCCAACAAAATGGATAGCATGTATCATCAAATCCTACATAATTCAAATAACTAGAGTTAAATGACTCTGTTAAAACATCTATATCAAACAGCCATGATGATCCTTTAACTAATTTAGTAAATACAAATTCATCAAAAGATACATTAGGAGTTTCTTCCACAATGTTATGTTATGGAATGTAGACCCTGTACGATTTAGATGTTGAAGAATATCCACCAAAGATACCATCATAGGCCTTTTCTGAAAATTTTACCAATTGTTCTTTTATGTTTAAAATAGGCACATGACACCCAAAAGCTCTAAGATATACTATATAGGGTTTTCTTTTAAATAAAAGCTCATAAGGTGTTTTGTTATGTTCTTTGACAATCAATGTTCTATTTTGAACATTGCATGTTGTATTCATTACCTCAACCCAAAAGCTGATAGGCAATTGTGAATCAGCTAGCATTGTTTTGGCTGCTTCAATAAGTTTTCTGTTTCTTCTTTCAGGCACTCCATTCTATTGTGGAGTTCTTGGTGCATTGAATTGCCTTGTGCAGGACCGTTAAAGGGTGCATTGAATTGCCTTGTACACAACAACACAAAAAGGAGAGTATTAAACAAATTGCTAACTGGATTTACCACAAGTGGTGGCCTTCGGAGGTGGTTTCTTGCGGTGGTGGTTCCTAGTGGTGGCGGTAGCTTTCAGAGGTGGTTTCTGGTGGTGGTTTCCGGCGCTGGCTGTGGCTAGTGGTGGTGGCCTTTAGTGGTTTCCGGTGGTGGCGACGGTGGCGGTGTCCAGCGATAGTGTTCCTGGGGTAGTGGTGGCCGATGATGTGGTGGCCGGTGGTGGTTGTAGGTGACGAGCGATCTTGGTGGTCGGTGGTAGTTGTTGTGGCAGGTGGTGTTGGTGACTAATGATGAAAGAAGGCATGGAATAAAAAAAAGAAGGGGGAGTGGATGGAATGAATTTAAGGGAATGGAATCAACTACGTAATGGTTCATTCCATTATCTCCACCAACCAAACATGTCTTTATTCATTCACCCTTAATAGTTCTTTCCATTCCGCACCTCATTCCTGCATACCAAATGCTAGCTAAGAACACATGTAATTAAGAGACAGAACAGAAGAGCAAGATACACAAGGAGATGGTTTTCAAGATTGCAGTATATTGCTTTCCCAATGTTCTATTACAAGTGTTACAAAGCATAAAGATAAAGTTACAAGAACATGAGATACTTATATTACATCCCACAGTCAGTCATATTATGAAAGCCTGATGGATACAATTGACTAGACAGAAAACAAAATCAATTGTAGAGTCAAAAAGGCAGATTGCCTTTTTGACTTTGTGACTATGACATGCCATAGCTCACATCCTTATCTATTACCAAAAGGATAAATTACATGAAGTTGAAAGTTTACAGACTCAAGACCTCAATGTATAGTTACCAAAAGAATGGACCTTTTCACCAACTCATGTAAGTTGGTGACTTTACAGAGTTGCAGTGGAAAGGGGTCCAACTTTATGGAAAAGTACATCAGATAAAGCATGTTACTAAAAGTTTTCAGAAGAAATCTGTCTTCAAGTGTGGAGCCTCGGATGACTTTATCTTTGAAGCTTCGGAAGACTTCATCTTTGGCTTCAGAAGATATTAGTCGACTTCAGAAGATTTCACACTTAGAATATTTCTATTGCATGTGTGAAACTTCCGAAGCATTCTTCTTCAGTACTTGTGCAGCATGCATGCAGAAAGACTTTGGTTGCTTTAGTCGCTATACATATTCTCTACAAACTCCCCCTAGGCTGATCCTACCTAAACTCTTGAAGACTTCAGATATCAACAGTCCTCATTAGGATGATAACCAGTTTATAAGATGATCAGGATCCTTCAGACTATCAAAGTATCTTCTCATGTCAATGAGATCATGGAGAGGCAACTAAAACATGTCTTTCCAAGTGTAGACATTCTCAATGCCATGATCTCTCATGACAAGCCACCTTTTTGGATTTATAGTGTATGTCCCAAACAGGATGGGTCTTTCTAATGGAAGAGGAGATATTGGAATGGGAGGTGATGGAGCATCCTCTGGCTTACATCCTCAGGATGTTCTGACTCACTTGAGGTTCAGAAAAGGATGCAGTCTTCTTCTTCTCCTTTGGCTATGGTTTAGAATCCATCCTTTTCTTTCTCTTTACAACTTTTAACTGAGAAGACTGACATGCTATACCGGATTGATCTTCATTGTCTTTCTTATTTTGGTCTTCTACTCTCACAGGTTCAAATTGAGAGTGAGTCTGACCCTGTTGTGGATCAGAAGATAAAGCTTGCTAAGATTTAGTAAGATGTCCAGGTTGTGATGTCTCTGGTTGTTCAACCTTAACCTTCACTTCAGGTGGGGCTTGACTTGGAAGGGAATGTAAGTCAACCAGCTCTGCACTTTTAATCTTCTGGTTGATCACCCTTATATGCTCATCCATAGTGGATAGAGACTGGTGCCAAGTCTCTTTCCAGAGAATCCATACAGCTTCAAGAAGCTCATCATCCTCTACCTATCAGCAGATTTCTTCATGCTTTTGTGGATGATGGCTCTTGACTTAGCAACTTCTTCTCTTGGTTTTCTTTTGGTTATCTTTCTCTCCTTGACTATCTCAATTTCAAGTTGTTTAAGATACTCAAACTCAATATAGTCAAAGGATAAGGGAAGAAGTGCTTCTGCCTGATAGAGGCCTGTGGCACTAAGGTAGTTAATCATCTTAATCCTTTCTTGTTCTTTATCTACCTGAGGTTCTTATTGAACCACATCCTCATATGCAGGGCTTTCTTCAACTGGGGAGAGAGTAGGCACATGCTTGTATAATCTTTTCTTTCTTCTATCTTCTTTGATTTGTACTAGAAGCTCTACATCTTCTGCCTCCTTCTTCTCCCTTGACCTTTCCAGGTCAACCATTCATTTAACTCATCTAAGGGGAGAGAGATGACACTGTCTATGTCATAGTTCCTTGTCTGAAGATATTTTATCCTGACTGCCCTTAACTTATCATTCTGAGTATCTAGTCTGGGGTCAGCCCTGATTGCAGTCTCCATGAGTCTTGCAGACCCAGAAGAGGAACGTTCTCCCCTCAGCTTCCTTTTCCTCTCTCTTCTCCTCCTCAATCTCCTCATAAGTCATTTTTCTTTTCCCTTTGTCACTCACAGACCTTTTTGACTCAGGGTGAAGAGAGCTTTGGCCTTCATTGCTTGATTTAGCTTCCAAGATCCAACCAGATAGAGGTTGAGAAGCACCTTCACCCGTAGGTGTCTCAAAAAGGGAATTGATCTTTGCACTAGTTGTTGGTGATAAGACAGGGCTCTCAGGTTCTATCATTAGGCCTTCAGTCAAGGTTTCCCCTATGAAGCTAATCTTAGGGTCCGCCTCAACATCCAGTTGACCGATGACATTCTTGATTGCCATAGTTTTCTTCTAAGGCTGAACTCTATAATGATCTTGTCTTGGATTCTTAGGGCCAACTTGCTGGCTTGTCTTGATTGGCTTGTATTGACAAGTGGCATGTTGACTAAGTCTAGACCTTTATAGAAGTTCAAGGTCTGAAAGTTGAAGATCTCCTGCTGCCCTTGAACTCTAATGATGATTAGGGCTTTCCTGTTTCTGTCATATCTCCACCCAATGATGTGATTAGAAGATGGTGGACATGACATAACCCTTGGTATCCCATCCTCAAATAAACTTTGTATGAAGGAGTCTATGTAGTCCACATCAATATGAATTTGAGGAGGTTGCTGAGAATGCACAATTGCAAGTGAGGATGGTGAGTCCTTACTATCCATTCTCTCTAAAGAACTCCTAGGTTTTGTAACTGTAATGACTCTCTCCCCCTTTTTGGTAGTATCACCCACTTGAATAGGTGAGCCAGGAGTTAGGTCAATCACATCCACAGGTTCTTGTGTTCCTGGTTGAGCTCTTTTTAAAGGTCTCCCAGCTAATTTTTTCTTAAGATATGAAATCTCAAGTTGCTGATCATTGACCCTGTTCTGCAAGGTAATCACTTGAGATTCAAGGTGACTAACCTTGGAGACTAAATAGGTGCATGTTTTAGATAGTTTATGCACCTTTAGCCTTAAATTCCCCTCATCTTCATTAGTAGAATCATTGGGGGATGAGATGATTGGACCAAAGTCCTCATTCTCACCACCAACTTTCGGTTCTTGGCTGCTGGATTTCCTCTGCTCACTAGGAATCTTAGTTGAGATGTCGGTGGGCTGAGTTGCCATGGTTGAGGTCTTAATGATGTAATCACTTTCAAAAGTGAGAGCCTCTTCCATATGGACATCCTTAACAGGTTCAAAAGTGTCCACCTCAGTAGTAGGTGACTGATGGGGGCTAGAAATAGGAGCCTCAGAAGCACTCATTTCTCTTTGAGTAGGGGAAAAGAAGAGAGAATCAGGGTACTCACTAAAACCTAGATCTTCATCAGCATAGAAATCAAGGTTGGGGATTGGTTGGTTGAGATCTAAAGGCTGGGGATGGTAACTGTCCCCTGAAGGTTGATCACTTGAGTGTGGAGACTCAGAGTGATGGCTTAAGGCAGGTTGGCTTATGAGCTCATCAGGCTGAGCATGAGAAACCTCAGCACTGATCCTTGAAGAGATGGGAGTGGTTTACTCCTCAGGATAAGTGGGAGCTCTAGTGTCCACTTCTTCTTGTATGGGTGAGTGTGTAGGGACCTGCACAGACTGAATAGCCTTAGTAGGGGTTCGTTTGGATTTTCTTTGGTAGGTGACGGTGATTTGTGGCTGAGTAGGAGGTTGGGATGTAGTAGGAGTGGGTTCAACACTAGCTGGTGCTGCTAAGTTGTCACCTTGAGCAATGACCTCTAACAATTTTGGGAGCAGGAATATTTCTACCCCAGAGAACCCAATAGTAGGCTTTCTCAGTATTTTAAAGATGCCAGGCTTCATCTGTCCTAGTTTAAGAATGTTACATGTCCCCCCTTAACTGTGATCCCAGTTCATAGTTAAGAATGTACTAGACATATCTAGGGAACATGTAATATTCTAAGGAGTCCAAGTTTGCAAGTAAATTAGTATAAACAAATTGAGATTACCTGAACTTGACCCCCTGAATCATTCCATGGACATTGAAGATGCATGTTGATGATGGTCGGAGTGATGTAGACTGTTCTACCCTGCACTGTGGCAGATAGTGCCTTCTCCCCATCCATTACGACCTCTTGGCAGGTCTTCTAGAATTCTAGCAGATGATCCCCATAGAGTGGAGGATCAATGGTGAGGGAGGTGAAGTAGTTTGACAAAGCCAAGTAATTGCAAACCTCTGAGAAATGAGGATCTTTCTTAGAGCTTAACATAGCAACCTGATTATGTTGCTTGTGTAAGTGCATGGTAAAGTTTGGGTCATTTCTGTGAAGAGGGTTGGCCATTTTGAGAATCTTAAGGATGAAGAAAGATGAAAGAAAGTAATTTCAAAGAGAAATTTTGGGGTTTTAGGTTTGGAGGAAAAAGCAGATGATAGAAAGAGGGGGAAACCGTTGGGTTTATATGTGAAAAGGATTTTAGAGAAAGTTTAATGAAAGAGGATAAACTTTGAAATCCAGATGTTGGTCCTACCTCTAAAAAAGTAGTTTACTTTTGCTCAATAACTAGTCTTCTTGGAAGTCAAAAAACGTCCGAAGGTAAATTATCTTCGAAAGTTTTAAATGAAAAAGCTTCCAAAGCTAAAATGACTTCGGAAGATTTTCCTAAGAGTTGTGAAGATTTTGACTTCGGAAGAAAATCAAAACTTGAAAGTTTTGTTTACGAACAAAACTTCTAAGAGTTAATTTACTTCGGAAGAAAAGGGTCCTTCAAAACATATAAGTGCTAAAGAAAATTTTAAGCTTCGGATTATATTTTAGAAATTTCTTCCGAATGTAAAATACTTGGACAGTTATTTGTTTTAAAAGCATAAATTTCTTCCAAAGTTATAAACATAACTTTCAAAAGGTCAAAATTCTTCATAAATCTAAGGAAAGTCTTCAAAAATATTTTCATCCAAATGTAAGGCCCCGTTCCCGGGACGCTTACAGCTGGTAATTCATCGCACAAAACACATATACTTTGTATTTAATCATCAAAACATTGCAGCGGAAACATAAAACAAATGGCATTTCATTTCATCATAAAAAAATTTGCAAAATAATGCATCGTTTGTCGGTTACAAAATTACATTGTTGTATTACATCATAAAAGCTTTAATAAATGGATGCCATCCAAAAGAGCTAAGTAGCCACCTCGTGCCATCCTCAGCAACATTTACCTGCTGAAAATGTATAAAAGTCAGCGTTGCTGAGTGAGTTGTAGTTTTATAATAAAACATACATAAAATTGTTATTTATTTCCTTTCAGAGCCATACTATGCGTTTCATTTGTTCGTGATCATACATCATATGTACATACAGATAATATCATTATTATCTTCCATTACGTTCATTAACCTTTGTTCATTCATTACATCTAGTGACATGTACATTACCCGAACATTGTGCACGAAGCTAGTAACTGGGCCTGAGGTCTTTCATAGACCTTGAACATTGTGCACGAAGCTGACTCCAGTACCTAGAGCAAGTACATTCACCATTTATCTTTTCTTTTTCATTCTGGATCAATGCCATATGCTATACCCCGATCATTGTGCACGAAGCTGGTTACTAGGCCTGAGGTCTTTCATAGACCTCGAACATTGTGCACGAAGCTGACTCCAGTACCTAGGGCAAGCTCAAGAATCCCATACATATGGTCAATCACAAGGACTGGACCCCAGTGTGCATCCTTTTAGGGTAGCTAACCCGCACACAGTTGAGCTAACACCCTTCATTGGGTGTGGACCTCCGTACATTTGCTTGCAAGACTTTTTACGTTAATTCATTCATTAATGCATGCATTCATTGATCATGTTCCTCTTTCATTATCTGTCACTTTACATTACATAATACTTTCGGTTCATTCATTAACATAACACGTGAAGCCATGGAATGATAAACATACATCATCATAAGGAACATAACATATCATTCATACATCATCATACAAGGCATCATCCATACATAACATACATCATGTATAACCATGCAACATCATTATCATCATGCATAAGCATCAATCACAGTACATAACATGCCCATCATATCATCTATGACCCCAAAGGACAACTTATATAGTCCCCCGAGAATCTCCCAAGTCAAGCCTACTTTACACATTTTCCCTAAAAATCAGAAAAATATTCTAAGTCCTTAGGCGCATGGGCACTATGCAGGCGCATGGGCACTATGCAGGCGCTTGGACACTATGCACGCGCATGGGGAACACTTAGGCGCATGGGCAACTTTCAGGAGCATGAGCACTATGCAGGCGCATGGGTGCTTAGACGCATGGCAACCCTGGACGTCTGGACACTTAGTCAATTCCAGCCCAAATTTCTAGGCGCATGGGTACTATTCAGGCGCATGAGCCACTTGGGCGCATGGGCCACTCAGGCGCATGAGCACTATTGGGGCGCATGCCCCTACACTTAGTCATCCAACTAAAACTTCTAGGCGAATGGACCACTGTTTAGGCACATGGGCTATGCTTAAAACAATTCTAAGGAAAATTTTGGGTGCATGAGCTACTTTTTAGGCGCATGGCTTGCACTTAATTCTTTCTAAGGCAATTTCAAGCGTATGAACACTTATCTAGGTGCATGAGCTTCTGTGAAACGTGTTTCTAGGATATTTTCAACCCCAATCATCAAACCCATCTATCCTAAGCATAATGTGGCTATTCTAAACATGAGTAGCCTATAAACGTTCAAGAACCAACATCCAACATACAAAATACATACGGTATTCACACATAAACGTTGTAAAATCATTCTAATATGTTTTCAGCCCCAAAAATAGTTTAAAACATGTAAAAACCGGGGTCTAGAACTCACCTGGTGCAACTTGGGTGTTCTTCCTTTTAACCCGCTTGCAAAGAGTTCAAACACCTAAAAACAACACCAAAAACACACACACACCGAGCACAAACACAACCCATAAGCACATAAACACATAACCGGGATAAAACCCGTCATAAAAACATAAAAACCTTGAATTCTTACCTTGAATTCACCTCCCTTCTTCCTCTTCTTCTTCAACCGAGAGCTTTCTCTGCTCTCTCTCTCTCTCTAGAACCAAAGAAAGATTGATGTGAGGTGAGGGTGGGTGGCCATGCCCACCTTTACACCAACTTTTGAAAGTTTTGTCCTTTTTGGACACTTTTAGTCCCTCCACTTGGACTTTATTGCCTTTCTTGCTTTTATTCTTTATACCTTGTCTTTTAAAAATAACCGGGTGTTACAAGTCCACCCCTTTATATAGATTTCATCCCAAAACCTGTTATTCCTCGAACAGATGAGGATAATGCTGCCTCGTCTCCTCGTCAGCCTCCCATGTAGACTCGGATCCCTTCCTGTGCTTCCACTGTACACGCACAAGAGGAACCACTTTATTTCTCAGCCTTTTCTCTTTACGATCGATGATTGCCACTGGTTGCTCCACATAATTTAGCCATTCGCCTACTTCGATATCCTCCAGTGGAACAATCATGTCTTCATCAGCTAAGCACTTTCTCAAATGAGATACATGGAATGTCGAGTGAATTCCACTTAACTCATCTGGTAACTCCAATCAATAGGCCACCTCTCCTACTCGAGCAATGATTCGGAAACATCCTATGTATCTTGGGCTTAGCTTACCTTGTTTCCTAAATCGGATAATATCCTTCCAAGGTGAGACCTTCAACATAACCCGGTCACCCACCTGGAACTCGATCGGTTTGCGTCGTTTATCGGCATCCGACTTCTGTCTAGCTTTGGTTGCCTTCATGAAGGCTTTAATCTTCTCAAGCTTCTCCGTCGTAACCTCGATTACCTCGACGCTCCTCGGTTCCTTTTGTCCAATATCACCCCAACAAACGGGTGTTCTGCATCTCCTACCATATAGTATCTCATATGGTGGCATGCCAATGCTGGCATGATAGCTATTGTTTTACGGGAATTCAGCTAACGGTAAGTGGTCATCCCAACTTCCCCTAAAATCAATCACACATGCCCAAAGCATATCTTCCAGTGTCTGAATGGTCCTTTCTGACTGACCATCAGTTTGGGAATGATAAGCCGTGCTAATATGTAACCTCGTCCCTATAGCGTCCTGGAATTTCTTCAAGAATTTAGATGTAAACCGGGTGTCGTGATTAGACACAATGGACACTGGCACAGCATGACGAGTTACAATCTCTTTGATGAACAGGTCAACCAACCTCTTGGATGAATATGTCTCGCGGATCGGTAGGAAGTGAGCACTCTTCGTCAAGCGGTCAACAATCACCCATATGGCATCGTATCCTTTCAGAGTACGAGGCAGTTTCGTAATGAAATCCATGGTCATGTGCTCCCACTTCCATTCTGGTATATCCAAAGGTTGGATCTTCCCATACGGCTTCTGATGTTCCACCTTCACTTGCAAACAAGTAAGGCACTTACTCACATACTCCACCACGTCACGCTTCATACCCGACCACCAATAATCTTTCTTCATATCTTGATACATCTTTGTGGCACCAGGATGAATGGAGTATCGAGTCTTGTGAGCTTCATCCAAAATCCTCACATGTAGATTTCCGAAACAAGGAATCCACACCCGTCCAAATTGAGTTTTAACACCAAGTGTGTTTTCACCCAATTCCCCAACCAGACCTCTCATTGCTTCAGAGTTTAGATGATCTTATTTCGGTGCCTCATCCTGAAACTCCTTGACTTGCTTCATTACCTCAGAGGTCATAATCAGTTGGTATGCCTTCACCCAAATCGGCTTGGGCCCTCCTTTTGGCTAAGAGCATGAGCCACCATGTTAGCTTTGCCCAGATGGTAATGGATCTCACAATCATAATCCTTTATGAGCTCCAACCATCGTCTCTACCTCATATTCAGGTCCTTCTGCTCAAAGAAGTACTTTAAGCTCTGGTGGTCGGTGAAGATGTTGCACTTCGTTCCATACAGATAGTGCCTCCAAATCATTAGTGCAAATACCACGGCCGCTAGCACCAAGTCATGAGTATGGTAGTTGACCTCATGAAACTTCAGTTGTCGGGATGCGTAGGCTATAACTTTTCCTTTTTGCATTAACACACACCCCAACCCCGAGTAAGAAGCATCTGAATACACCATCAAATCTTTGCTTCCATCGGGTAACGACAAGACAGGAGCTTGAGTCAACCTCACCTTTAACTCCTCGAATGCCTGTTCTTGAGCTTGACCCCACATAAACTTTACATCCTTTCGGGTCAACTTGGTTAGTGGAGAAGCGATCTTGGAAAAGTCTTTGATGAATCTTCTGTAGTAGCCCGCCAAACTCAAGAAACTACGAATCTCGGATGGCGTCTTTGGAGACTTCCATTGCGTCACTGGCTCCACCTTAGCTGGGTCCACCATAATCCCGTTGGGATTCACCACATGACCCAAGAACTAAACTTCACACAACCAAAACGCGCACTTGGAGAATTTTGCATGCAACTTCTCTATTCTTAAGGTCTCCAGAACCTCCCGTATGTGACCGGCATGCTCATCACTCTTCGAATAAATCAGGATATCATCAATGAACAGAATCATTGATTTATCCAACATAGGCCAACACACACGGTTCATCAGATCCATAAAAGCAGCTGGCGCATTGGTCAAACAAAGGACATGACAAGAAACTCGTAGTGACCGTAGCGCGTACGAAAAGCTGTTTTAGGGATATCCCGCTCCTTCACTTTCAGTTGATGGTAACCAGATCGAAGATCTATCCTTGAAAACCAACTGGCACCTTGGAGTTGGTCAAACAGATCATCTATTCTTGGTAGGGGGTATCGGTTCTTCACCGTCAACTTGTTCAACTCTCGGTAGTCAATACACATCCTCATACTACCGTCTTTCTTCTTCACAAACAAGACCGAGCACCCCAGGGAGAGATACTCGGTCTAATGAACCTCTTATCGAGCAGCTCTTGCAACTGCTCAGTATTCTTTCATTTCCGTGGGAGCTAACCGATACGGTGCTTTGGCAACGGGTTGAGCACCGGGTATCAGATCAATTTGGAACTCAATCTCGCGATCTGGTGGCACACTAGGTAAGGCTTCAGGGAATACGTCCGGAAAGTCGCACACCACTAGTACATCGGATAATTGTGGTACCGATGCATCCACATCTTTTATGTATGCCAAGTAGGCACTACATCCGCGTCTCATGCACTTTCTTGCCACCGCCATCGAAATCACCTTTGGGATCGTCATGACGCAATCACCATAAATCGTCACCTTATTCCCGTTAGGCATTGTCAATCGGATCATCTTCTTACGACACACGATGTTTGCCTCATAGGTTACTAACTAGTCCATCCCTAGTACGACATCAAATCCACCTAGGGGTATCATGTGTAACCTAGCAGTAAACCTATGGCCTTCTAGTTCTATGACACAGTCCTCTATCACATTAGTAATTCTAATGGACTTACCGATAGCAGTTTCTACATTGAATGGCTCACCAATACATGGACTCTTATTGGGAAACTTATCACAAAAGGTAGCAGAAATGAAACCCCTACTAGCACCAGAATCAAACAACATAGATACAAGAGTTTGGTTCACTAGAAATATACTTGACACCACGTCAGGGTCTGTCCTAGCCTCCTCACAAGTCATCGTGAAAGCTCAGGCGCTTGCCTTCTATCCTTCTCCTCCCGCCTTCTTCACCCCGAAACCCTCAGCCCTTGGCTTTTTATAGTCCCTGCTCATATGCCCACTTCCCCTGCAGTTGAAACACTTCATGCCTCCACAATCTCTAGCCATATGGCCAGGCTTCCCACACTTGAAACAAACATTCGACCCCCATCTACACTCGCCACCGTGCTCCTTCGCGCACTTGCCACACTTCTTCAACTCAGCACCAGCTGTGACCACACGTCGGTCACTTACCCTCGCCACTTTATGGTTTGGAGCAGCTCTACCACATCCAAACCATTTCCCATTCCAGTTCCTCCCATCCCTACTCGTCTTTTTCTGCTCAGCCACTACCACCTCACGC
The DNA here is from genome assembly GCA_025506515.1 of Flaveria trinervia. Classification (NCBI taxonomy): domain Eukaryota; kingdom Viridiplantae; phylum Streptophyta; class Magnoliopsida; order Asterales; family Asteraceae; genus Flaveria; species Flaveria trinervia. Next base: position 75,435 of record JACCIX010000606.1, on the reverse strand, counting down.
TTAACATATAATCTACCGGCCAAATCAACCGCCGACCTAAAAGTGCTTGGCCGGGAAGCGATCATATGCCTACGGATTTCCGCCGGTAGCCCCTGGATGTATCTCTTAATCTTTCGTGACAGTGGTGTCACCTGATCGCGCACCAGCCGTGCAATTTCATTGAACTTTGTGGTGTACTCTTGGTGTGTCATAGTTCCCGCCTCCAGTTGCAGAAACTCTCTCTCAACCTTGTCCATTTCCCAATGAGGACAAAACTCCTCGATCACCAACTTCTTCAACTCCGACCATCTCATTCTCCCGATCGCCCAACTAGCCTCGGCTTGGACTATATTGTCCCACGAGCACAGAGCCGAGTCTACAAATGAATAGGTAGCGAACTTAACCTTCTGGTCTTCTCGACGCTCGCTGCTATCAAGTACCGCCTCCATTTCCCTCACCACCAGTGAGCAGCAGCGGCAATGTCGTTTCCATCAAAAGTAGGGGGTTTGCATCTCATAAACACCCCGTAGTTGCAGACTCGGGTAGTCTCCGGCATAGGCTCTGCTTCTTCCTCTTCTTCCTCATCATCAGACGGAACAGTCTCAGTCTCGGGTTATCTTCTTTCGCCCGTAGGTCCACTCCTTTCACTTCTCTCTCCCTCTCTAACTGCCTTTATCACTTCGGTCACCACAGACGGTAGGATCGTCTGCATGACTTGGTGCACTTCTTCCACAACCGCCTCCTTCACTGAGGCTCTCAGGTTATCACTCTCATCTCCGCCCTCTGGATGAGGGGTTTCTGGTTCTTCATGAACCACCTTTTCGGCCCTAGGCCTTCCCCTCGTAACCCGTGGTTCAGCACCACGTCCACCACCACGCAAAGCCTTAGATGATCTAGCACCGGCCAGCTTCTAACAAACTAAAAGATTCAAACACCAATATGGTCATTCAACGGAACAAATCAGTTTATGTCAAGTATAGTAAGTCCCTAATTACAGAGGCCAGGTGTGATTAGCCACTTACTTTACTCTTCATAGCCCGAGCATTACCTGTCCTGACTACATTAGTATTTAAATCTACGTACAACACATAACCACATACCATGCGCACATAAACCGGTTAACATTACAAAAATACCTGATGGCACGCAACTACTTAGATTGGCATTCTATTCCCATTCCGTCCCATTCTCAGTTTAAGTTAAGGTTTATCTTGAAAATTTACCCATTTCACTTAAACTTTGGCTCTGATACCAACTTGTAAGGCCCCGTTCCCGGGATGCTTACAGCTGGTAATTCATCACACATAAAACATATACTTTGCAATAATCATCAAAACATTGCAGCAGAAACATAAAACAAATGGCATTTCATTTCATCATAAAACAAAATTACATTGTTGTATTACATCACAAAAGCTTTAAATAAATGGATGCCATCCAAAAGAGCTGAGTAGCCGCCTCGTGCCATCCTTAGCAACGTTTACCTGCCAACTGAAAACATATAAAAGTCAGTGTTGCTGAGTGAGTTCTAGTTTTATAATAAAACATACATAAAATTGTTATGTATTTCCTTTTAGAGTCATACTATACATTTCGTTCGTTCGTGATCATACATCATACATACATACAGATAGTATCATTATTATATGTTGAATTCTTTATGCCCAAGACACATAGAACATTGATGTGGTTAGTACGTTATGATCCAAGTCGGGTCATACCCAATAACAAGCTCAGCAAACACCAAATAATATTTAATTGATGATATGATCATACAATTAACAAAAACACGAAATTAGGAAATGCGTTTTCTAAATAAGTTGCATATGAGATTGAACAATTTATATTGATAGTTTGTTTATAGATATTGTTTGTAATGTTATTTAAGTTACTTAAATAACATCAAATAATAAGTGAGTGTGTATGAGTTATTCAATTAAAAGGTTAATTATATGAATGACTTATATTAATAACTTGTTAATGTGTTCAATTGTGTTTTAACTTTTGGGGGGAAAACCCAGAGTAAAAAGAAGTTTCGGCCGCCCCTTTTGGGAGAGCCTCTTCTTGGTTTTCTTTGAGTGGTCTTGGAAACACACATTAGTAGACACATTCACTCCATCTTTTTCTCTCTCTCACATGCAAAACAACAACAAAGAAAAAGGGTTTTCTTGTTTTGTTGAAGTGATTCTCAGCTGAAGGTTCTAGCAGCCTTATCTTTCAGGTTTTTTGGTGCTCAATGCTAGCAACAAGGTGTTTGTCATAGAGCTTGGGGTATGCAAGCTTGAGAGGACCTTCTTTTGGTGCCTTGTTCGTTCTTTCTTGGTCCAATTCATCCTCATCCATTTTGTTTTTTGCTGCTGAAAGGTAGTTTATGGCAGCCTCTTTATGGCTGTCCATAATGTATGTTTGTTTTCACATAGCTAGTCTTATTCACATAAAAAGGTCCTTTGTTCTTGGGTTTGTTTGTAACTTTGTAATATCAAGATGAAACCCGAATTTTTAGTTCATTAACAAAGTTATAAAGCTTGTTTCCGCTGCGTTTACACAAAGTTTAAATGGTTAAACTATGAATCTTGTTCTAACAAACCCGAACATTGGCATCTAGAGCCGGTTATGTAGATAGCTAGCTTGTTTTGTCCTTGTTATATTTCCTTTCATGGGACTTTGAAACCCCTTTTAGGGGCTGCTATGTTCATGTTTTATGAATCCCCGAACTTTCAAAGTTATATCACACATGCTTGTGATTAAACTTTGAAAGACATGAATGTTGTATTTGTTGCTTGTTTGGCCGAAATTTCAGTTTGTGTTGGCTGAAATTTCATGGCTTTTAGATGGGGATTCATTGTTGGTTTGGATGATATGATCATTGTTTATTATGGTGCATAACCTAGCCCTTGACCCTGTGTTATTTGGATGTTTATTATGGTTGTATTTATTCATTCAATTGGGTTGTATAATCTTTTATTTGTAATTGGTTTAAGGTGTAATTTATTTATTATTGGCTGTAATAAATAGATTGGGTACTTTTCATTTGACTAGAAATATTGTATTAGGATATAATATCTTGTAATATGAAGATGTACGTGTTAGAAGCACAAAGGGAAGACACAAGAAACATGGAGCATTTGGATGCGGTTTGAAGTGGGAGGTTCATGGAACTTTGGTGTTGTGTTTTGTCCTTAGGAATGTCCTATGGTCCACACTTGTGATGGCAAACAAGTGTGGCCACTTTAGATACTATGGTTATGCACTAACATTTGGTTGATTCATGGTTGTTTGATTATGGTATTGTGGTTGATTACTTACATATGATGTTTGCTTAACTATCCTTTCAATGATCATAACAAACTATCTAAATGGGCTTTAATCATTAAAAGGTAATAAAAGGTTATTAAAATTGTTTAATGATTTCAAAGATTAAAAGGGGTTTTAATCAATGTACAATAAGGTATCTTGTTTTGAAAACATACAAATATGTATACATAATGTTTTCTAAACTTGTATAATAATATCTCTATACTTTTAAAAAAATAATATCAACACCGTCCTTTTACACAACACTTGAATCGCTTGGGAACTCTTAGTGGGATAAAGGTCACCTAACCATTTTGAGGGAACTTGTGACTTGAGGTGAGAATGCCATATTCGTGGGATAAAGGTCACCTAACCGCATATTTTGGCAAACTCACACGTGTGTGTAAGTAGGGTGTCTTGATTTGCAAACCATGTCAAATGGATCACCTATGATATGGTTTCCAAATGGTGTTGATGGGATTAACATGCCCACTGTACATATGATGTTTCAAGTCTATCCCATACATCTAGAAGTTGCAAATGGTTGCAATCGTCAATCGTTGACCACCTTATTAATTTAAATCGTGGGATAAAGGTCACCTAACCACTATTTAAATGTAATGTTTGGTTCTAGATTTTAATATGAAAATGACCTTAAAAGGTATTAATTATTAAAATAACAATATCGAAAATACTAAAATTGATCTTTGTTAAATTTTGTAGATGGCCACCAATAATTATGATAATCATGATAATTCATCCACGTCCGCCCAATCTTTACGAGCGATTCTCCAAAAGGAATGTCTAAATCATAACAATTTTATCGATTGGTATCGAAACTTGAGAATCGTTCTCAAGCAAGAGAAATGATCATATGTTTTAGACGACCCTGTCCCCGATCAACCTAGTGAGGATGATGAGGAGGCCTATAATGATTGGATAAAGTACATTGAGGACTCTGTCCAGGTGTCTTGCCTTATGTTGGCAAACATGACTCTGGATCTCCAGAAGGAGTATGAGTATCACAGAGCTTATGACATGATAACCCAACTGAAGGAAACGTTCTAACAACAACGAGGGTTGAGCGCTTCGAAACGGTTCGAGCGCTCATGCATGTTGTATGGACGACAACCAATTAGTTTCATCTTATGTACTTAATATGAAAAGTCACATTGACCGCCTCGAAAGGCTAAACTGTCCCGTCTCAAGGGAATTGGCCATGGATTTGATCCTCAATGGCCTTACCAAAAGGTTTAAGACATTCGTGTTGAACTACAACATGAATGCTTGGGACAAAAGCATTGGTGAGCTTCACTCTATGCTCAAAACGGCGAGGTGGCCATGGGTAAAAGGGTTTTACCCGTTCTCACCATCCATGAAGGTGGGAACAAGAAAATGCCTCATCCCACACCCAAGGCAAGGGTTGCCAAGGGTAAGGGACCCGTAATAGGAAAAGGGAAAGGGGCGGAAAGGGTGCCACCCAAAGCACAGGAGAAGAGGCAAAAGGTTGCTTCTAATGACCCATGCTTCAAGTGTGAGGAGATTGGACACTGGGCAAGAAATTTTCCTGTCCATCTCCAAGAGTTGAAAGCAAAGAGGGATGCCGGACAGACCTGAGGTACTACGTACATGATCCATATGATTTAAACTTAATATCTTCCAGCACATGGGTATTAGATACCGGATGTGGAACTCACATTTGCAATTTGTTGCAGGGGTTCAAAAGAAGTAGCAACTTCAACAAAGGGGATGTTAGCCTCTATATGGGCAATGGGGCTAATGTTCAAGTTGAAGCCTGTGGTGACTACATCTTGAAACTTCCAAATGGTTTGGAAGTAATTTTGTACAATTTTTTGTATGCTCCTACTTTGACTAGGAACATTATTTTCGTAGCCCTATTAAAACATTTTGGATATGTATTATCATTTATTGGAAATGAAATCCATTTACTTTGAATGAAATGTTTTACTTTAAAGCTATTCCCATCAATGGTATCTATGAATTGCTTCGTGAAAATACATTGAATGATAGCTTATTGTACGAAACTAGTACCAAGAAACTCAAATCGGATTTGAGTAATACTTATCTTGGCATTGCCGTCTTGGTCATATAAACAAGAAAAGAATACAAACATTACAAAAGAATGGTCTTTTAAAAACAAATGAATGTGATTCATTTGATGTATGTGAGTCTTGTTTACAAGGTAAAATGACCAAGGCACCTTTTAGTGGCAAAGCCGAAAGGGCAAAGGATTTATTAGGTATCATACATTCGGATGTATGTGGTCCTTTTAAACCTATGACAAGGTACAATGAAAGATACTTCATTACCTTTACTGACGACTATAGTCGATATGGGTATGTGTACTTGTTAAGATACAAAGATGAAGCTTTTGAAATGTTCAAGATCATTCAAAATGAAGTACAAAATCAACTCAATAAGTCAATTAAAATTCTCCGCACCGATAGAGGAGGTGAATACCTGAATGATGCTTTTAGGGACCATCTTAGAAGTTGTGGGATTGTCTCACAACTATCTCTACCGGGAACACCACAACATAATGGCGTGTCCAAACGGAGAAATCGAACTCTATTGGATATGGTTCGATCTATGATGGCTAGAAGCTCATTACCTCTATCATTTTGGGGTTTTGCTCTGCTCTCTGCGGCCCGTATTTTGAATATGGCCCCATCCAAGAAAGTGGAAAGGACACCTTATGAAATATGGCATGGAAGGGTTCCATTATTTTCATATTTGAGGGTGTGGGGGTGTGAGGCTTATGTGAAGACTCCCACCTCGAATAGGTTAGAAAGCCGTTCCACTAAGTGTATCTTTATTGGATATCCAAGAGATTCTATGGGATATTATATCTATGATCCAATACAACAAAAGGAGTTTGTTGCCAAAAAGGGTGAGTTCTTAGAAACCAAATTCCTTATGGAAGGAACTGGTAGGAGAACTGTGGATCTTGAAGAGGATCAAGAACCGCAACTCAATACACGTTGGGTTGACACTAGCACTCAACATGAGGATGTTGAAAGTGATAAAATAGTTGATCAATACGTAGAAAACGTTCATAGATCTGGTAGAACTAGTAATCCACCTGAAAGATATGGATTTTTCACTGATGGATGCTATGTGATAGATTCTGATGAACCAATCACATACCATGATGCGTTGTCTAATTCTGATTATGACAAATGGCTTGAAGCCATGAACGTTGAGATGCAATCCATGTATGACAATCAAGTATGGGACTTGGTTATACCACCTCTTAACTCCAAAGTAATTGGAAGTAAGTGGATTTTCAAAAGGAAAACCGATATGCATGGAAACTTGGATACTTATAAAGCAAGACTTGTAGGAAAGGGTTTCACTCAAACTCAAGGGGTTGACTATGATGAAACTTTCTCACCTGTTGCGATGCTAAAATCTATTAGGATATTGTTTGCCATAGCTGCTCATTATGATTATGAGATTTGGCAAATGGATGTCAAAACGGCTTTCCTAAATGGATATCTTGAGGAAGATGTCTATATGGTTCAGCCTGAAGGTTTTGTCTATCCAAAACATCCTAACAAAGTATGCAAGTTAAAAACATCAATCTATGGATTGAACCAAACATCGAGAAGTTGGAATCACCGTTTTGATGAAGAAGTAATTAAATTTGGATTCATCAAGAACGCTGATGAAGCTTGTGTATATAAGAAAGCTAGTGGGAGCATCATCACTTTCCTAGTATTGTATGTTGATGACATACTACTATTTGGAAATGACATTCCAACCTTGGAAGGTGTAAAAACCTGGCTTGGAAGTTGTTTTTCCATCAAGGATCTTGGTGAAGCCGTCTATATTCTGGGAATAAAGATCTATATGGACAGATCAAGGCGGTTGATTGGTTTAAATCAAAGTGCATACATTGATAAGATCTTGAAAAGGTTCAAGATGGAGAACTCTAAGAAAGGTATGGTACCTATTCAAAGAGGAATGATATTGAGTATGACTCAATGTCCAAGCTCAAAGGATGAGCAAGATAAAATGAAGGGAATCCCATACGCATCTTCTATTGGATCCATCATGTATGCAATGATATGCACTCGGCCGGACGTTTCATGCGCCTTAAGCATGACAAGCCGTTACCAGCAAAATCCTAGAAGCAGTCATTGGATGGTTGTTAAGAACATACTTAAGTACCTAAGGAGGACTAAAGATATGTTTCTAATCTATGGATCTGGTGATGAGGAACTCGTTGTAAAAGGTTACACGGATGCGAGTTTCCAAACCGATCGTGATGATTCACGTTCACAATCTGGATACATTTTCATTCTGAATGGAGGAGCCGTCTCTTGGAAGAGCTCTAAACAGGATGTGGTGGCTTTATCAACTACTGAATCAGAATACGTCGCCGCCTCATTGGTAGCTCAAGAAGCTGCATGGTTGAAGAAATTCATTGCCGATCTAGGGGTTGTCCCTTCCATTCAAGACCCCCTAGAGATCTTTTGTGATAACGAGGGTGTGATTGCTCAAATCAAGGAACCTCGTGCTCATCAAAAGACTAGGCACATTAAGCGGAGATTCAACTACATACGAGATGAAGTTGAGAAAGCAAAGATATGTATTCGCAAAGTTCACACACATCAAAATATCGCGGATCCTCTTACAAAGCTCCTAGAAAAGGCAAAGCATGAAGGTCGTACCTGTGCCATGGGACATCGATATTCTAGTGATTGGATTTGATCTGTGATTTTGTATTTGGATATTTGGAACTCTCTTACTACTTAAATAAAATTATTTGGTTATAATATTTCAATAAATGTTCCAATTTAGCATGTTTAATCCATGGGTAAATTGTTTACTCTAAATGTCTGTAGTCGTTCATACTTGTGGGAACAAGTATGAGGGTAAGATTATTATGAATTTGGATTGGTGGATATTCATAAGGAAGGAATATAGAGCAAATGGTTGCTGCCAAAGTTCATAGATATTTGTGGGATACAAATATTGGACTGACCAGCATCTCAAATTTTACTACATGGAATCTTTTAGATTGATCATAAGTAAATTTGAGTAAAGATGAATATCATTTGGTATCCTCAGACCTGAGATACATACTGGGTTTTGATACTCACCAAGTGTTGTACCTTGAGCTAGTTCTTCACTGCCCTGAAATAATGGACAGTACGTAAAGCTATGTTCAGACGTGACACGAAGTGTTTGTGAGAAACGTATGTATTCAAGATGGAATTTGTTCCTCTTATTCATTGAGAGCAAGATGTCTAAGGCTTGATAAGTTAAATTAACAAGGAAAGATCACTCTGTGTCCTTGGATTTAACATGACATCTGTAACAAAAGGATAAATGATTGATTCACCTAAATCATTTCAAGTTCGATACTTGAAGGGTATGATGTTATTGAATGGCTTTAAGTCATGCCTATTGAGGGTAGTAAACCGTTGTTAGGCGGTATTTACTGCTTGCATCAATCTACTATGAATCTTGTTCAAGTGGGAGATTGTTGAATTCTTTATGCCCAAGACACATAGAACATTTATGTGGTTAGTACGTTATGATCCAAGTCGGGTCATAGCCAATAACAAGCTTAGAAAACACCAAATAATATTTAATTGATGATATGATCATACAATTAAATAAAAACACCAATTTAGAAAATGGGTTTTCTAAATAAGTTGCGTATGAGATTGAACAATTTATATGGATATTTTGTTTATAGATATTGTTTGTAATGTTATTTAAGTTACTTAAATAACATCAAATAATAAGTGAGTGTGTATGAGTTAGTCAATTAAAAGGTTAATTATATGAATGACTTATATTAATGACTTGTTAATGTGTTCAATTGTGTTTTAACTTTTGGGGGGAAAACCCAAAGTAAAAAGAAGTTTCGGCCGCCCCTTTTGGGAGAGCCTCTTCTTGGTTTTCTTTGAGTGGTCTTGGAAACACACATTAGTAGACACATTCACTACATCTTCTTCTCTCTCTCACATGCAAAACCACAACAAAGAAAAAGGGTTTTCTTGTTTTGTTGAAGTGATTCTCGGCTGAAAGGTTCCAGCAGCCTTATCTTTCGGGTTTTTTGGTGCTCAATCCTAGCAACAAGGTGTTTGCCATAGAGCTTGGGGTATGCAAGCTTGAGAGGACTTCTTTTGGTGCCTTGGTCGTTCTTTCTTGGTCCAAATCATCCTCATCCATTTCGTTTTTTGCTGCTGAAAGGTAGTTTATGGCAGCCTCTTTATGGCTATACATTATGTATGTTTGTGTTCAAATAGCTAGTCTTATTCACATGAAAAGGTCCTTTGTTCTTGGGTTTGTTTATAACTTTGTAATATCAAGATGAAACCCAAATTTTCAGTTCATTAACAATGTTATAAAGCTTGTTTCTGCTGCGTTTACACAAAGTTTAAATGGTTAAACTATGAATCTTGTTCTAACAAACCCCAACATTATCTTCCTTTACCTTCGTTAACCTTCGTTCATTCATTACATCTAGTGACATGTACATTACCCCGAACATTGTGCACGAAGCTGGTAACTGGGCCTAAGGTCTTTCATAGACTACTTTATAGTCCCTCGGGAAATCTCCCAAGTCAAGCCTACTTTACACATTTCCCCCCAAAATCAGAAAAATATTCTAAGTCCTTAGGCGCATGGGCACTATGTAGGCGCATGGGGAACACTTAGGCGCATAGGCAACTTTTAGGCGCATGGGCACTATCCAGGCGCATGGGTGCTTAGACGCATGGCAACCCTGGGCGTCTGGACACTTAGTCAATTCCAGCCCATTTTCTAGGCGCATGGGTACTATTTAGGCGCATGAGCTACTTGGGCACATGGGCCACTCAGGCGCATGAGCACTATTAGGGCGCATGGGCCTACACTTAGTCATCCGACTAACACTTCTAGGTGCATGGACCACTGTTCAGGCGCATGGGCTATCCTTATGACATTCTTAAGGCAAATTTTGGGTGCATGAGCTACTGTTTAGGCGCATGGCTTGCACTTAATTCTTTCTAAGGTAATTTCAGGCGTATGAACACTTATCTAGGCACATGAGCTTATGTGAAACGTGTTTCTAGGATGTTTTCAACCCCAATCATCAAACCCATGTGTCCTAAGCATAATATGGCTATTCTAAACATGATTAGCCTATAAACATTCAAGAACCAACATCTAACATACACAATAGATACGGGTATTCACACATAAATTTGTAAAATCATTCTAATACGTTTTCAGCCCTAAAGATAGTTTAAAACATGTAAAAACCGGGGTCTAGAACTCACCTGTTGCAACTTGGGTGTTCTTCCTTTTAACCCGCTTGCAAAGAGTTCAAACACCTAAAAACAACACCAAAAACACACACACCCGAGCACAAACATAACCCATAAGCACATAAACACATAACCGGGATAAAATCCGTCATAAAAACATAAAAACTTGAATTCTTACCTTGAATTCACCTCTCTTCTTCCTTTTCTTCTTCAACCAAGAGCTTTCTCTGCTCTCTCACTCTCTCAAGAACCGAAGAAAGATTGATGTGAGGTGAAGGTGGGCGACCATGCCCACCTTTACACCAACTTTTGAAAGTTTTGTCCTTTTTGGACACTTTTCGTCCCTCCACTTGGACTTTATTGCCTTTCTTGCTTTTATTCTTTATACCTTGTCTTTTAGAAATAACCTGGTGTTCCAAGTCCACCCCCCTTATATAGGTTTCATCCCCGAAACCTGTTATTCCTTAAACAGATGAGGATAATGCTGCCTCATCTCCTCCTCAGCCTCCCATGTTGACTCGGATCTCCTCTTGTGCTTCCACTGTACACGCACAAGAGGAACCACTATATTTCTCAGCCTTTTCTCTTTACGATTGATGATTGCTACTGGTTGCTCCATATAATTGAGCCGTTCGTCTACTTCGATATCCTCCAGTGGAACAATCATGTCTTCATCAGCTAAGCATTTCCTCAAATGAGATACATGGAATGTCGGGTGAATTCCACTTAACTCATCTCGTAACTCCAATCAATAGGCCACCTCTCGTACTCGAGCAATGATTCGGAAAGGTCCTATGTATCTTGGGCTTAGCTTACCTTGTTTCCTGAATCGGATAATATCCTTCCAAGGTGAGACCATCAACATAACTCAGTCACCCACCTGGAACTCGATCGATCTGCGTCGTTTATCGGCATACGACTTCTATCTATCTTTGGCTGCCTTCATGAAGGCTTTAATCTTCTGAAGCTTCTTAGTCGTAACCTCGATTACTTTGACGCTCCTCAATTCCTTTTGGCCAATATCACCCCAACAAACGGGTGTTCTGCATCTCCTACCGTATAACATCTCATATGGTGGCATGCCAATGCTGGCATGATAGCTATTGTAGTACAAGAATTCAGCTAACGGTAAGTGGTCATCCTAACTTCCCCCAAAGTCAATCACACATGCCCAAAGCATGTCTTCTAATGTATGAATGCTCTTTTCTGACTGACCATCAGTTTGGGGATGATAAGCCGTGCTAATATGTAACCTCGTCCTTATAGCGTCATGGAATTTCTTCCAGAATTTAGATGTAAACCGGGTGTGGCGATAAGACATAATGGACACCGACACACCATAACGAGTTACATTCTCCTTGATGAAGAGGTCAACCAACCTTTCGGATGAATATGTCTCACGGATCGGTACGAAGTGAGCACTCTTTGTCAAGCGGTCAACAATCACCCATATGGCATCGTATCCTTTTGGAGTACAGGGCAGTTTCTTAATGAAATCGATGGTGATGTGCTCCCACTTCCATTTCGGTATATCCAAAGGTTGGATCTTCTCATACGGCTTCTGATGTTCCGCCTTCACTTGCAAACAAGTAAGGCACTTACTCACATACTCCACCACGTCACGCTTCATACTCGGCCACCAATAATATTTCTTCATATCTTGATACATCTTTGTGGCACCAAGATGAATGGAGTATCGAGTCTTGTGAGCTTCATCCAAAATCCTCACACGTAGATTCCCGAAACAAAGAATCCACACCTGTCCAAATTAAGTTTTAACAACAAGTGTGTTTTCACCTAATTCCCCAACCAGACCTCTCATTATTTTAGAGTTTAGATGATCTTCTTTTAGTGCCTCATCCTGAAACTCCTTGACTTCCTTCATTACCAAGAGGTCATAATCAGTTGGTAAGCCATCACCCGAATCGGCTTGAGCCTCTCCTTCCGGCTAAGAGCATCAACCACCACGTTAGCTTTGCCCGGATGGTAATGGATCTCACAATCATAATCCTTTATGAGCTCCAACCATCGTCTCTGCCTCATATTCAGGTCCTTCTGCTCAAAGAAGTACTTTAACCTCTTGTGGTCGGTGAAGATGGTGCACTTCGTTCCATACAGATAATGCCTCCAAATCTTTAGTGCACTTCGTTCCTTTAGTTGTGGGGATGCGTAGGCTATAAGTTTTCTCTTTGCATTAACACACACCCCAACCCCGAGTAAGAAGCATCTGAATACACCACCAAATCTTTGCTTCCATCGGGTAACGACAAGACAGGAGCTTGCGTCAACCTCACCTTTAAATCCTAAAATGCCTGTTCTTGAGCTTGACCCCACATAAACTTTACATCCTTTGGGGTCAGCTTGGTTAGTGGAGAGGCGATCTTGGAAAAGTCTTGGATGAATCTTCTGTAGTAGCCCGCCAAACCCAAGAAACTACAAATCTCGGATGGCGTCTTTGGAGACTTCCATTGCATCACTACCTCCACCTTAGCCGGGTCCACCATAATCCCGTCGGGATTCACCACATGACCCAAGAACTGAACTTCACGCAACCAAAATGCGCACTTGGAGAATTTTGCATGCAACTTCTCCATTCTTATGTCTCCAGAACCTCCCGAATGTGACCGGCATGCTCAATCTCACTCTTCGAATAAATCAGGATATCATCAATGAACACAATTACTGATTTATCCAACATAGGCCGACGCACACGGCTCATCAGATCCATAAAAGCAGCTGGTGCATTTGTCAAACCAAAGGACATGACAAGAAACTCCTAGTGACCGTAGCGCGTATAAAAAGCTGTTTTAGGGATATCCTGCTCCTTCACTTTCAGCTGATGGTAACTAGATCAAAGATCTAACCTTGAAAATCAACTGGCACCTTCGAGCTGGCCAAACAGATCATCTATTCTTGGTAGGGGGTATCGGTTCTTCACCGTCAACTTGTTCAACTCTCGGTAGTCAATACACATCCTCATACTACCGTCTTTCTTCTTCACAAACATGACCGGAGCACCCCAGGGAGAAATACTTGGTATAATGAACCACTTATCGTGTAGCTCTTCCAACTGGTCCATTAGTTCTTTCATTTCCGTGGGAACTAACCGATACGGTGCTTTGGCAACGGGTTGAGCACCGGGTATCACATCAATTTGGAACTCAATCTCGCAATCTGGTGGCACACAGGTAAGTCTTTCGGGAATACGTCCGGAATGTTGCACACCACTAGTACTTCGGATAATTGCGGTACCGACGCATCCACATCTTTTATGTATGCCAAGTAGGCACTACATCCGCGTCTCATGCACTTTCCCGCCACCGCCATCGAATCACCTTCGGAATCGTCGTGACACGATCACCATAAATCATCACCTTATTCCCGTCAGGCATTGTTAATTGGATCATCTTCTTGCGACACATGATGTTTGCTTCATAGGTTGCTAACCAGTCCATCCCTAGTACTATATCAAATCCACCTAGGGGTATCACATGTAACCTAGCAGCAAACCTATGGCCTTCTAGTTCTATGGCACAGTCCTCTATCACATCAGTAATTCTAGTGGACATACCGATAGCAGTTTCTACATTGAATCGCTCACCAATACATCTACTCTTATTGGGAAACTTAGCACAAAAGGCAACAGAAATGAAACTCCTACTAGCACCAGAATCAAACAACATAGATGCAAGAGTTTGCTTTACTAGAAACATACCTGGCACCACGTCGGGGTCCATCCTAGCCTCCTCCCGAGTCATCGTGAAAGCTTAGGCGCATGGGCACTATGCAAGGGCATGGACACTCTGCAGGCGCATGAGGAACACTTAGGCGCATGGGCAACTTTCAGATGCATGGGCACTATGCAGGCGCATGGGTGCTTAGATGCATGGGAACCCTAGACGTCTGGACACTTAGTCAATTCCAGAACAATTTTCTAGGCGCATGGGTACTATTCAGGCGCATGAGCCACTTGGGCGCATGGGCCACTCAGGCGCATGAGCACTATTGGGGCGCATGGCCCTACACTAAGTCATCCGACTAACACTTATAGGCGCATGGACCACTGTTCAAGTGCATGGGCTATGCTTAAACCATTCCTAAGGAAAATTTTGGGCGCATGAGCTACTGTTTAGGCTCATGGCTTGCACTTAATTCTTTCTAAGGCAATTTCAGGCGTATGAACACTTATCTAGGCGCATGAGCTTCTGTGAAACGTGTTTCTAGGATGTTTTCAACCCCAATCATCAAACCATCTGTCCTAAGCATAATGTGGCTATTCTAAACATGAGTAGCATATAAACGTTCAAGAACCAACATTCAACATACACAATACATACGGGTATTCACACATAAACTTTGTAAAATCATTTTAATATGTTTTCAGCCCCAAAGATAGTTTAAAACATGTAAAAACCGGGGTCTAGAACTCACCTGGTGCAACTTGGGTGTTCTTCCTTTTAACCCGCTTGCAAGGAGTTCAAACACCTAAAAACAACACCAAAAACACACACACCCGAGCACAAACATAACCCATAAGCACATAAACACATAACCAGGATAAAACCCATCATAAAAACATAAAACCTTGAATTCTTACCTTGAATTCACCTCTCTTCTTCCTCTTCTTCTTCAACCAAGAGCTTTCTCTGCTCTCTCTCTCTCTCTAGAATCGAAGAAAGATTGATGTTAGGTAAGGGTGGGCGGCCATGCCCACCTTTACACCAACTTTTAAAAGTTTTGTCCTTTCTCGACACTTTTAGTTCCTCCACTTGGACTTTATTGCCTTTCTTTCTTTTATTCTTTATACCTTGTCATTTAAAAATAACCGGTGTTACACCAAAGAAAACAAGAGCTTCTAAAAGTGATGAACTAGACAACTTAGGACACGCATGTTTTAAGAAATAATAAGAATTAGTTTTAAGAAAAAACCTACTCAAAGTTGATCATCTCAATAGCTGATACAAGATATTTAAATCTTTGTTCATCAAAAGCCTTTGTAAACAAGTCAACATATTGTTCATCTGTGTGATCTTTGATTAGTTTCATTAATCCCTTTTCATAATTATCCCTTATTAAATGATACCTGATGTTGATGTGTTTGGTCCTTGAGTGCTGCACATGATTCTTTGTGATTGAGATAGCACTATTGTTGTCTATGTGAATGGGAGTCTCCTTGAAGTTGAACCCATAGTCCAGCATCTGAATGTGAATCCAAAGCACTTGAACACAGCAGCTTGCAGCAGCAATGTATTAAGCTTCAGCAGTTGATGCAGAGACACAAGATTCTTTCTTGCATTGCCATGAGACAACCCTTCCACCAAGAAACTGACATTCCCCAGATGTAGGCTTTGTAGTCATGTTGCAACCACCATAATCACTATCTATGGAAGCATACAGACTGAAGTCAGGATTCTTAGGATACCATAACCCAAGTGTTGAAGCACCCTTAAGGTATCTTAGAATTCTTTAGACAGTAATAAGATGAGACATCTTAGGGTTGGCTTGATATCTTGCACAGATGCAAGTGGCAAACATAATATCAGGCCTGCTAGTAGTAAGATACATAACAGACCCAATCATAGCCCTATATAAGTGTTCATCTACACACTCCCCCTCAAGATCAGGTTCAAGGGAGTGGTTTCTAGCTATGCGTGTCTTAGCAATCCTACAATCAGTCATGTTGAACCTCTTGAGTATGTTGTGAATATACTTTGACAGACTAATGAAGATGCCATCTTCAACTTGCTTCACTTGAATTCCCAGAAAGAAATTGAGTTCCCCCATGGCACTCATTTCAAATATGTCCTTCATCAGCTTCTCAAAGTCTTTGCAGAGCTTTGGATTAGTTGAACCAAAGATGATGCCATTCCCATATACTTGAACTAGCAATATGTCATTTCCTTGTCCTTTGATGAAGAGAGTTCCATCTATAATACCTCTCCTATTGAGATAGTGTCTCAAACCACTTCCTGGGTGCCTGATGCAGCCCATAAAGAGCTTTGTCAAGCTTGCAGACATAATCAGGATGATCAGGATCTACAAAACCAGGTGGCTGTTTGACATACACCTCTTTATCAATCACTCCATAGAGAAAAGCACACTTCACATCAAGTTGAAAGACCTTTAAGTTCTTGGATGCAAATAATGCCAGGTATATCTTAACAGCTTCCGGTCTTTCTATAGGAGCAAAGACATCTGTGTAGTCAACTCCTTCCTCTTGTGTATATCCTTGAAAAACTAGTCTAGCTTTGTTCCTGATGATGAATCCTCTATCATCCTTCTTGTTCCTAAACACCCATTTTGTTCCAATGGTAGTCTTCCCATAAGGAAGAGGACAAAGGTTCCAAACTTTCTTTCTTTTGAATTGAAGTAGCTCCTCTTGCATAGCTTCAATCCAACTTCCATCCACCAGAGCCTCATCAACTTTCTTTAGCTCTATCTGGGACAAGAAACAAGAGTGAAGACAAACATTTGCTTCATGGGTTTGTCCTCATGTTCTTACCCCTGTGACAACATCTCCAATGATGTTTGTGGTGGGGTGGGACTTGTGGATCCTTAGTTGAGGAATCACAGCAAGTTGCTGAGAAAGATCTAAAATAGAGAAATTTAGATCTGGCATAGATGTTTCGTCCACCACATCAGCACACTTATCAAGATGACTTGATCCAAGGAGTGTGTGACATCATTAATGTTGTCATCTATGGAGTGGTTATCAGCATCAAGAAAGTCTTGATCACTGTCACCACTACCAACATTGTCTTCTGCAATTGAAGCATCTTTTTCTGGTTAGGAGCCTTTGAGCTGGAATTTGAAGGCATGCTAGATGTATCAACTGAGTTTGTCATTGTGGTGCTGGTAGAAACCTCATTTGCAGAAGTAGTCCCACTGGAGCTGAAGATGTGTACTTGAAGTTCTTACAGCTCAAATCTTGGATCAGGATCACCTGTATTTAAATTTTTTGCGGATCCTAAAACAGTCTCACAATATTTGTTAAAACAGTTTGTAACTAAATCAAGATCAAAGAGCCAATCAGGATCAGAACCAGCCACACAAGGTATGTGTTCATTGAAAGTCACAATGGCTGACTCCTTAATAATTCTAGTTCTGAGATTGTATACTCTGTAAGCCTTAGCTTGGGAAGAGCATCCAATAAAGTGTCCATGATCTGATTTCTTAGCAAATTTGGCAATTTGATCTTTGGTATTCAAGATGGTGCAAGGACAACCAAATGACCTGAGAAAACCAATGAAAGGTTTCCTCTTGTGCCAAAGTTCATAAGGAGTCTTGCCATGAGTCTTAACTACTAAAACTTTATGTGCACATAGCAGGCAGTGTTGACTGCCTCTGCCCAGAAGGTGATGGGCAGCTTAGAGTCAAACAACATTGTTCTTGTAGCTTCAATCAGTGTCCTGTTTCTCCTCTCAACAACACCATTCTGCTATGGAGACTTTGGAGCATTGTATTGTCTTGTAATACCCTTTTCATCACAAAATGCATCAGGGATTTGGTTCTTGAATTCAGGTCCCTGATCACAACTTATGATTTTGACCTTGTGATCAGGTTGATTCTCAATCTTCAAGATGAAATTTTTCAGAATCTTAGGAGTCTCATCCTTAGTTCTAAGGAAAAACACCCAAGTGAATCTTGTAAACACATCTATGATCACTAAACAATAACAGGTCCTTCCTAGACTCATTACACTAGTAGGGCCAAAGAGATCCATATGTAACAAGTGTAGGGGTGTAGTGATGGAGTTCTTTTCCTTAGGCTTGTGAGACACCTTATGTTGCTTCCCTTTGAGACATGCAACACAATGGTCAGCAATTATAAACTCTTTCTTTGGCATTCCAGTAACCAAATCATTCTTAATCAGTTTATTCATGTTTTTAAAGTTTACATGTCACATTCTTTTATGCCATAGGAAAGACTCATCACTATTGGCTTTAGACAAAAAGCATGAAACTTCTCCAGAGGGAGATGTTTCTTGCAAATCCATCTTGTACGTGTTCCCTATCCTGGGGGCTCTAAGCAGAATATGCTCATGAGGAATGACCACCCCAGGCTTGAGAACAACGCACTCATGCTTAGTAAAGAGCATGTTATGACTCTAAACACAAAATTTGGATACACTTAGAAGATTATACCCAAGCTCCTTGACAAAGCTTACCTTTTCAATGCTGAGCTTACCATTTGTGACCTTGCCCCTTCCTGAAATATGACCACCTTCATCTCCTCCAAAGGCAACTGGCCCTCCATCAATCCTTTCAAAGTTCTGGAGTAGTGACCTATTGCCTGTCATGTGCCAGGAACAGCCGCTATCAATGATCCAGATATTTTTGTTTGTCTTCAGCTGTCCCTGCATAAAGAAAATGATTATTTACATTTGGAAACCCAAGCCTTACTTGTCTTGGGCTCATTAAGAGAAACAGAAGGTAATGCAATTGTAATAGATCCTATGGTTGTGCTAGGAGGATCTTGAGCTGTTGTTGATGGAAATTCTTAGTCACTTGGTCTTTCTTAGACTTCCACACCACCTTTGGAGTATTGGACTTGACCTTCAATACTTCAGAAGCTTTGATACTTCAGATGTTTTGATGGCTGAACCTTCAGAAGATTCTGCAGACACTACAGCTGACTTCAGTGCTTCGAAAGTATCCTTTCCTTCCGAGACCAACTTTTCTTTCGAAGGCAATTTTCCACTTGCCTTCTTCTTGGTTTTGGAGCTTTTGAAGGAAACATATTTTCTTTCCGAAGCTTGAATCTTCTTAGAACACTTAGAAGTCTTTGGTTTGATCATGTGAATTGTACGCTTAGGATTGTATGGACAATCCTTAGCAACATGAGCAGTATTCTCACACATAACACACTCCATTTTCTTTTTCCCAAGAGCCTTCTGGAAACAAGACTGACTTTGGTCACATCCCTTCTCCACCCTCATCTTTGCACATGCTGAGACAGTCCTTTTGGGCTGGGGACTGTTCTTGGAGTTTGATGGTCCAGGCTATGTAGCAGTGGTACATAGCGGATCAGTCTTCTTCTTTGTACTCAGATGATTTGAACAAGAACCAGAACTCTTAGCAGAAGAGTTTAGGTTGATGTCTTCAGTCTTTACTACTTCAAAACCTGCAGAAATAAAAACTTGCTTCTGCTTGGAGTTAAAAGTAGCCTTGATCTCTTGAGCCTTCCTTGCTTTCCTCTTGCTCTTCCTGATCAAGTTATTCCTCATTGACTTGCTCATCACAGTCTTCTTCTTCTCCTCAAAAGGATAGTGGCCCTTCTTATAATCCTCCTCTTCACTCTTCTTAAAGGAATTCTTCGTTATCACTTCTTCATCCTCTTCACTCAAAGGATCTATGAGAGGAAGCTCATCTTCATAAATTCCACACCTAGGTGATCTTACAGACAAAATTATGTGTGGAGGAGCTATCTAATTTGATCCTAGTCCCTGCTTGTTTTGATAGCACACTTTGTTATGCAGGGATGAGGATATCATGTTCTTGAAGGTCTCTTCTTCAAGAACACACTTGTCTACCTGGCTTTGCTGATCTCAAGCTCAACCTGGCACTCAGTCAGCTTGGTTATGAGATCCTTGATCTGAGTCCTAAAATCTGTATGCTCATGTTTTAGAACTAAAATTGTTTTCTCTAAGTCTTTTATCTTCAATTTATAATTATTTTAGACTTTCTAAAATCAGCTTTTAAAATGTTTAAGGACTCAAGATCATATCTCATTTCCAAGTTATTAGACCTTTATGTATTAACTTTAGCAATGCATTCAGGGGTACAGAGATGTTCCAATACCTTGGCTTCATCATGATCCACCATCAGTTCATGGTTTGAGAAGCATCTTCCACCTGAAAGCTCCAGTCAAAGCCTCCATCTTCAATAGCAACAGCAGCATGCTACTTTGACTTCTCATTTTGGGAGCTTTATCTGTGTAGTTGGGTCTGGACTGTGTTTGGCCACCATTTGTTCTAGGTGCCTTACACTCCCTAGCAAAGTGGCCCAGCAAGTTATAGTTGTAACATTGACTTTTGCCTTTGTCCAGACCAAACTTTCCACTGGTTGCATAGCTTGGAAACTTCCTTCCAGTCCACTTATAGAACTTCTTAGCTCTGTGACTGAGAAGAGCCATCTGCTGGACTATTTCCATGTACTCTAGATCATCTAGATAGATTTAGTCTAGGTCTTCTGTTAGGATTAGTGATCTATGTTTGATTGATTGACGAGTATTGCAGTGGAATTCAAACAATGAATTAGTCGATTCACAAGAACAAAACGATATTCAATGAAGAACAAGACGGTTATAGAGAGAGAGAATATCTGCAAATATATTTCATTCAATATTCGCTTTCGTGGTAACAGAATGTCATAATTATGATTAGGTCGACACCTCTTATATAAGAGATGTGACGTCTGCTAATGTCACTTGATAGTGACATCTAACAGATTTATTACAACTGAAACACAACTACTGAAGATGTCAAAACAGCTGACATCTTCTTACAAAAAGTTCTAAGTGTTATCAGTTGTTATAACTACTGAAAATATAAAACTACTGAAACTACAACGACTGAAGAACAAGCTCTTCAGTCGTTTTACAAAACTACTGAAACTAGAAATATAAAACTACTGATATCATAACTACTGAAGAAGTACTCTTCAGCAGTTGTGACAAACTACTGACGCTTCAGTACTTGATCTTCAGACTTTGACCTTCAGATGTTTCATCAGCTGATGACTTCAGTAGATATCATCACCTGATGTCTTCAGTCTTTGTCTTCAGAATTTGTACATCAGTTGTTGATCTTCAGCACTTGTAAACTCTTCAGCTGTTGTACTTCAGTACTTTGGTCTTCCAGCTTCAGCACTTGTGTTCTTCAGCTGTTCAGCTTCAGTACTTGTGTTCTTCAGCTGTTCAGCTTCAGTACTGTGTTTCTTCAGTTGTTGTACTTCAGCACTTTAGTTCTTCAGCTGTTGAAGTCTTCAGCACTTGATCTTTTGCTGTGAAGTCTTCAGCACTTGTCAAACTGCTGATGAAGCTTTCAGCAGTTGTTGTGATACCATGTGGGACTTAGAGGTTTTATGATCTTGGCTCATTGGTTCTTTTGGTCCAACAAGCTCCCCCTGACCAATGCAGCCAAAACCTGTAATTATTTACTATCCCACTTATTGTTGGAAAAAGCTTGGTCTTTTCCTTCTTGATCAGTAGAGAAGATGACCCATATAAGCTCCGGCCTGGGAAGAAGTCTCTGATATTTGTTTGGCAAGATATGAATGGGAACTCTGCTTTGGGGACTGGACACAAAGTTGTTATCCCATTCATGAGATCTACTTCCCGTGTATGAGCCTGTAGGATTCTCTGGTGTAGGCTCTGAGAAACATGATTTGTTCTTCCATGGTCAGGTTCTCGCCTTCACCATCAAACAATCCTTCTCGCCCATACAGCTCTGAGATGTACTTGGCCTTTGCCGTTCTTGAGCTCAACAGTTGTAATTTGTCTATATGCAAACTCATCAGGATGATTCCCTTCGAGTAGCAGTCTTAGCTCATTCTGTTTGAAGTTCTCAAGCCTCTTGTAGACTAACCCCTTTTGCTACCTGTTCTCTAGCATCTTCTGGGGTGGTTGTTTAGTCTCGTAGGCCTTCTTGAAATCTTCGACAATCTCCCAGGGTGATACTACAAGGGCCACTGTGATCTCTTCATCTACGATCCTCTTGACTTGACCCTTGTATCTCGAAGGAATGTCTTTCTTTACAATCCGGAGCCCACCCTCGGATCAGGCCATACTCTCACCCTTTCCTTCTGATATTGAAATGTGTTGGCGAGAGTGTACAATCTTAGAGCTTCTTTCTTCATGCTGATAATTGATGAGGAGGCAGCATAGGTTTTGTCAATGCTTTTCAGCATTTCATCATCATGAAGCTTTTGCTACTCCTCTTCTTCAATTTTTACTCTCACAACATCCATATGTGAGGTGGGAGTGATGGGCATAGGTTTGGCTTTCGCCAGTGTTAGGACTGCGACAGAGGCATCCTATCTTCTTCCACATCATCCTCTTCTTCTCTTCTTCTATAGCCTCAACACCCTTCTCTTCTTCTTCTTAGGTGGCATCATAGGCTATGGTTTAGATGGTGAGGGAGTTGGTTTTGAGGGTTGTGATTGTGGTTGATTGGATTTGGGCTTAGAGATTGGTTTGGAGATTTGAGGGGTGGCAGTGTTGAGTGGGTGGAAGGAAGGCTGATCCGCATCTTTGTAGTAAGTTTAGCCTTTGTAAGTTTTGCCATTTCCAACCTTTACCAGCTCCAGCCTCATCAAGGGCTTCAACAATAATCCCCTTGTGGAATTGCTCAGCCAGACAGATTCTGGTGGCTATAGCCAGAATACTGTCTCTGGTCCACGCGCGAATCTCCATTAAAGATCTCCTAAGTATTTTGCAATGAAGCGGACCATGATCTCCAATCTCTCTGTTTCAAGTGCATCATACCCAGCCCATCGGGTTTGAATCTCTTGCACTTCCAACCCTCTGATCTCACTATCCAATGTGGCTGTATCAAACCCTTGCCTGAAGAGTTGTTCAATTTTTTATCCATGGATCGGCTGTGTGTATTATCAAATCTTTTACCAGCTCTTCCAAGGATTTGTCTTCAGCAGTAGGTTGATCATCAGCACTTTTCTTTTGTTTGTAAGTGAGCAGTGGTGCTTTCTTTCTCCTCCCCTTGGACTTGCTTTTGAGCTTCTCTCTCTGTTCTTTTCCTCTTCTTTCTTTCATGCAGTACTCTCCCCCTTTTGGATGCATTGGAGGTAGGGGTTTGTACCGCAGAAGAAAGTGTCTTTTGCACAGCAGCAGATCAGGGTTATAAAGTGAGAAGGAGGAAAGCCTCTCATCAATGGCTTTAGTCAAAAATGTCAATGATTATGGGTGTGATGAGAGGAGGGAATTTTGAAGTACAACAACTATTTGCTCAGGAGGGTTCTGTTCCTGAGAAATAGTGCCTGAAGCAGAGGCAGGTGGCTGAGTTTGGAGTGGCTCAGTGTTTGGGGAACCTTCAACTGAAGGTGCCATCTGTGGGTTGGTGGAGGCAGATGGTCTTTCTCCTTGTGAGAGGTGGTCAAGTAGGTTTGCAGCCTACTGACTTTCTCCTCAAGGATTGTGTTCTGGGCAAGAAAATCGTAGAAAAAGCCCAGGTCATCATCAGCTGAAGCTGAATCACCTGACCTCCTGCTTGAAGCAGGATTTACATGCACTGGGTGTAGACCAGTTGTTGCATGTGCCCCTTTTCTTGGTACTGGGGACTTCCAGCCTCAGGACTATGTCCATCATCAGCTGTGCCTCTAGTGAGGTCTAGCAATGTTACCAGCCGCATTCTGATCATGTGCTGATTCAGAAGAGGTGGCAGCCTCACTAGATATCTAATCTCCTTATCTACACCAGGAGATAAAAGTGGTAAACCCCTGTGCTGTGGGTCTCAATTGCATTGTGTTCCTCCCCCTCAAGGTAGAGGTGTTCCCGTAGTAAGTGGTTTCTGGGGAGGGGGTGAGGAGTGCAGTTGCGTCAGCACTTGTGCAACTATTAAAGTTGGGCTGTGAGGGGCGGTTGTATGGGGTGAAGGGATAGAAGCAGTGGGCACCTGGGGAGGGTGGTGCTCTTCAATGGCAATCCCCTAAGTGAGGAAGATCCCAGATGTGTAGGTACCCTTGTGTGGTTGCTGCAGGCTACTGTTGAGAGGAATCCTGAGCGGCTATGGCTGGAAGAGTCCTTATATCCACTAGGGGGTTTGGACAGTGGATATCTCCTGCGTTTGTGTTGCAGGGGCATCCTCAGGGGACTCAATTCCCTGAGTAGCGGTTTTGGGTTTCTTTTGGTGTTGGTTTGGTGGGGGACTTTGATATGGAGGTGGTGGTTGTGGGTTCCAGCTGCGTGGGTTTTGCGCAGCTTGGCAGCCAATGGGATGTCTGGTCAGGAGTTGTGTCGGGAGTATACTTCCGGCAGAACAGCCATAGAAGGACTCCCAAGCAACAAGTCCCTCAGCATAAGCTGGTTTGTAATGATGGCCATTATGAACCGGGTATATAGTATCCAACGGTTAGCAGTTAGTTTTTGAGCCATATCCTTGAGCTCGAAAATATTATTTCTGAAAAGTTTAACGGTTGTTGCTCAAGAATAGAATACATTACCTGCTGCCACTTTGTCGACATTTGATCCCAAGACGAAGTCTTAGGAGCCAAACATACATTCACCATGTGAAAAATTAGGCGTTCAGTCATGGAAGTGTTTCTTCATGATAGTGGAGGCACTAGATTGCCTTGATATCCATGTTGGGCAAAGGACAGATCTGTAGTGCCCTTGGGATATCCAGCAGGAGAAATGGTATCATCCAGATGGAGATTTGGCGGATTATTGCAGGAGTGATGACCACTTCTTTGTTTTTGACGACCGACTGGAGAGATGTGTGTTGTTCTCCCCAGTGGTAATGGTGACGTTCATCCAAAACTGTTGGAGGGATTCGGCATGTAGTATGGGATTCAGAAGAAATGCCGTTTTGTATTGGGACTCAACCATAAGATCGATAGCAGTATCGAACTTAGCCCAGACAGGCGATTTAGTAAGGTAGGCAACACAGTTGTTGTCGCGGTTTAATTTGCATGGACGCCATTGAGAAGAGAGAAGTTTTGGAGAAGAACGTTAGGTTTGAAGAAGATGAAGCTTTGAAGGATTAGGTTAGGGATATTTATAGGGTACGGGTAAGAAAATGACTGAAGGATGTGGTGGTAGTCATCAGTAGTTGTAAGCGACTGTTGACATGGTATTATCCTTTCAGACGTTGAAACAGCTGAAGTCGTGGTGTTAGGCATCAGGAGTTTGAAAACTACTGAAGACCGTGGTTTTGACTTCAGATGATTGAAA
Organism: Flaveria trinervia; assembly: GCA_025506515.1. Taxonomy (NCBI): domain Eukaryota; kingdom Viridiplantae; phylum Streptophyta; class Magnoliopsida; order Asterales; family Asteraceae; genus Flaveria; species Flaveria trinervia. The sequence goes on along the minus strand of JACCIX010000606.1, from coordinate 49,966 downwards.
CAACTGAGGACTTGGTGTTTGTCATCAGCAGTTATGAAACTACTGAAGACAGTGGTTTTGTCATCAGTTGTTGTAAACAACTGAAGACTTGGTATTAGTCATCAGTAGTTATAAAACTACTGAAGACATGGTTTTGCTTCAGTTGTTTAGAATGAACAGCAGTTGTTGAAACAACTGAAGAGAAAGTTCTCTTCAGCGGTGTTGAAACAACTGAAGAGAAAGTTCTCTTCAGTAGTTGTCGTCAATTCATAGCCTTTCAGCTGTTTCATGCTGTCCTCAACACTTATCAGATTTGCATCTGATTTTCAGGGTTTCATAGGACATCAGTACTTATCTGTTTATACTGATTTCAGTAGTTGTAACTACATCACTAGTTTTAACTACATCAGTAGCTTGGAACAGATAAAGTACTTCAGTACTTGTGAGACATTTAGCCATCAGTACTTATAAAAATTACTGAAGGGAAAAGGACTCATCAGTACTTATATGTGACATGGGTACCAATGATCACCAGTAATTACTACTGAAATCATCAGTAGTTGTCACTTATTCTAGCTGCAGCATACCAAGCCTTAACACAAGGTTTTGGAAAGTAGAACTATCCAAAGGCTTAGTAAAAATATCTGCAAGCTCATCAGCACTAGGCACAAACTTGGGATCAATCAGACCTTTTTCAAAACAATCCCGAATAAAATGATGTCTGATCTCTATATGTTTGGTCCTAGAGTGCTGGATTGGATTTTTGACAATACACAGAGCTGAAGCACTATCCATTAACAATGGAGTCTTAGTCTCTGTAATGCCATAATCCAGAAGTTGGTTCTGAAGCCAGAGTACCTGAGAGGTGCAACTTGCAGCAGCAATGTACTCGGCCTCAGCAGTTGATGTAGCAACAGATGTTTGTTTCTTACTCTGCCAAGAAATCAAACAGTTTCCTAGGAATTGACAACCACCAGAAGTTGACTTTCTAGTTAACTTGCACCTGCATAGTCACTATCTGAAAAAGCAACTAATTTGCAAGAGTGTCCAGTGGAATACCATAACCCAGAGATTGTGTACCTTGCAAATATCTAAAGATTCTCTTGACTGCAATCAAATGAGACTCTTTAGAGCAGCCTGAAATCTAGCACAAACACATGTAGCAAACATAATATCTGGTCTAGAAGCTGTTAAATACATCAAGGACCCAATCATACATCTGTAAAGTGTTTCATCAACAACTTTACCTTTCTGATCAGCATCCAGTTGTGTGGTGTTGCACATGGGAGTAGAACAGGGCTTACAGTTTTGTAAATCACACTTATTCAAAAGATCTTTTGTATATTTTGACTGATGAATAAAGTTTCCATCAGCCTTTTGTTTGATTTGCAAGCCTAGAAAGAACTGTAATTCTCCAATTGCACTCATTTCAAACCCTTTTTCATTAATGTTGTAAAATCATCACACAACTAGGGATCAGAGGATGCAAAAATAATATCATCAACATAAATCTGAACAAATAGCTTATGCTGATCCACCTTCTTAATAAACAAAGTTTTATCAATGGAGCCTCTAGTGAATTATTCTTATGAAGAAAAGTATAGAGTGTCTCATACCAGGCTCTAGGAGCTTGTTTCAACCCATAAAGAGCCTTATCAAGTTTGTACACCCATTCAGGATGTTTATTATCCTCAAAGCCTGGTGGTTGACACACATAAACTTCTTCCTTTATTTTACCATATAAAAATGCACTTTAACATCCATTTGAAAAACTTTAAGATTGTGGAATGCAGCATAGGCTAAGAACAATCTGATTGCCTCTAGTCTAGCTACAGGGGCAAAGGTTTCATCATAAGTCAATACCTTCTTCTTGTGAAAACCCCTGTACAACCAGTCTAGCCTTGTTCTTAACAATAAGCCCATTTTCATCGTTTTATTCCTAAACACCCATTTAGTGCCTATTGCACACTTACCTGGGGGAAGAGGAACAGTTCCCACACTTGCTGTTTCTGGAACTGAAGTAGCTCAAGCTGCATAGCTTCAACCCATCCATTGTCTCTCAAAGCAACATGGTAGTTCTTTGGCTCTAGCTGACTGATGAAGAGAGCATAGAAGCAGAAGTTAGACAATTGACTTCTAGTTGAAACACCAACATTGATATCACTAATAATCTGAGACATGGGGTGATTCTTCAGTTCTTGATAAACAATGAGATCTGTGCAAGTGTTTGTAGAACCTTCAGCAGCAGCAGATGTTGATGTAGACTCTTGAAACCAAGAGTTTGATGGTAACTCAAAAGATGTAGAGGAAACAGAGATCTCATCAGCATTTGTTGTGGATGGAACTGCTGAAGCTATAGGAACATCAAGTTTAGCAGACACAGGCAGTTGGTCACTAAACTGAATAGGTGAGTATTGATATTATCATCATCATCATCAATACCACCAGGTGGAAGACATGCTGCAGAAGATGATTTGGCCACAGGATCTGCAACAGCTGGAGGTTGATAAGGAACACATTGCAGTATGTCCAAATCAAACAACTCCACAGGGTTTTGTGGAATCTTGTCCAAAGGAGATTCATTAAACTTCACATGCAGAGTCTCTTCAACTATCTTTGTTCTGCAGTTGAAGACTCTGTATGCCTTGCAAGTAGATGAATAACCAACAAAATACCAGCATCCACCTTAGGATCAAATTTATGGAGTTGATCTTTATGTTGAGAATAAAACAGGGACACCCAAATGCTTTGAAAAAAGAAATTAGAGGAGCCAAATGATGGAGAACTTCATATGGAGTCTTCATCAACCTCTGATTTACTAAAACTCTATTCTGCACATAGCAAGCTGTGTTGACAGCTTCAGCTCAAAAGGTCAGTGGCAAACCAGAGTCAGCCAGCATGGACCTAGCAGCTTCAATGAGGGTCCTGTTCTTTCTCTCCACTACTCCATTTTGTTCTGGAGTCCTTGGGATGCTAAACTGCCTTTTGATTCCCTTTGAGAGATAGAAGTCATCAAGTGTATGATTCCTGAATTCAGTTCCATTATCACTCCTGATACACTTGACTGGAAGGGAATACTACTTCTCAATATACAACACAGTTAATAACCTTCTGAGCAACCTCATCCTTGAATGTAGAAAGAAGTCCATACAAATCTGGAGTAATCATCCACAATTACCAGAGTATTTCTTCTTGGCCATGCTCATCACTCTCACAGGACCAAATAGATCCATATGCAGTAATTGCAAGCAGGCAGTGGACTTAGGCTCTTCAATAGGAGGGAATGAGACTTTGTGCTGTTTTCCTTTTAAACAAGCAGTGCAGGTTTCATCACAGTGGAACTCTTTATTGGTAAGCCTCTGACTAAACTATTGTGGATAAGCTGATTCATGTTTGAAATTAACATGACCCAGCCTTCTGTGCCACAGTTTAGATTCTTGAGAAGAGGCTTTGGAAATAGGCAACGATTGCCTTTGAGATCTATTTTCTTGGAAAGATCTAAGGCATACACTCTTCCTGTCCTGTTGGCTCCAGGAGAGTGTGATCATCCAACACCTTGTCAATCAAGTGCAAAACTTTGGATGACAGAATCCTACAGTTCTGACTGGTGAAAAGAGCAACATCGCCTTTATCACACATTTGACTGACACTCAAGAGATTGTACTTGAGATTTTCACATGATTAACATCATCAAATTTGATTTCTCCATTGGAGACAAAGCCATTACCAATGATGTAACCCCTAGCATCATTCCAAAAGAAACAAATCCCTTCTTTCCTTGAGAGTAGTCATGAAGAAGAGAACTGTTACCAGTCATGTGCATAGATCCCCCACTGTTACTACCAGATGCTACTTTGGCATGTTGGAGAACCCTGCATAAAAACAATCAGTAGTTTTAGAGACCCAAACCTTTTTGGTTTTGGGTCTGGTCTCATCAATAGATGGTAAACTAACAGGTTTATTTGAAACAACAGCCTTAGAGGAAGAAGATGGTGAAGAAGAGGAATCCTTGGCTTGGATCTCCGTTTCTGTGGTTTCAACATAGGAGCATCTAGTTGGTTAACTCTACCCAACAGATGTGAACCATCATAACCAGCTGTGTCTGATTTGTGATAAGGCTTTCAGCTCATCAGACACATGCCAGTGGAGTTTGATAAGTTCCTATGTTTCACCTTCTTCTTCTGAGCACTATCAGCTGTCACCTTTTTAACCCCTTCCTTTTTGGATTTCTTTGAGGACTTAAGGGTTGCAGGATTTGATGTTGCTGATACAAATGTGGTCTCAAACTCAGTTTTCATTTTTACCATTTTCTCTGTAATTTCTTCTTTTTTGTTTGAGTTTGGAACCTCTTTTGTACCAGCAATCATGTGTAAGATGATTGAACAACCACATACTTCACATGGTTTCTTCTTCATCTTAGGTTGATCATCAACTAAAGAGGGTGAATGAAGCACAGAAGACTTGCTCTTCAATGCTTTGGAAGCATTGTTTGCTTTCTTGACTGCCTCTTTAGTAGTCTTCAAACTCTTTCTACTGGCAGTTTTCTTCTCTTCAGTACTGACAGTAGTTGGAGTTTGAACTTCAGTGTTAAATCCTGCTCTCTAGTCCTTTCAGGAATTTCAGAATTAACTCCTGAGTTGATCAACTCATTGATCATGTGAGGTCAGCATTTGAACCATCAACATCAGCTGATAGGTTCAGAGAGGGCTTGATGCTGACTTCTACTTCTGAGTGTGTTTGTATCAGAAAGTAGATCACATGATGAGATGGATTGGTTATCACTCTCACCATCAGATTTACCTCTGCTCTTGGAGTAAAATCTGTAGGTGGAGCAGTGTGATTGTAACCAATGCCAAACTTCACATTGGAAGCAGATTGCTTACTAAGAAGCATTCAAAACCTTTGCATGATTGTACCCATCTATCACACTCTACCTGGGTAACTGCAAGGGGTTCTTTGAGATCTTTATACTTCTCTAGAAGTATCTCTTCCCTAGCCTTATCATCAGTTATTTGGCATTTCAATTTGTAAATCTCATCATTTTTATCATTAAGCACAGACTCAAATTCAGCTTTGTTTTTGGAAATTATTTGTTCTAGCTCAATGTTCTTGTTGATTAAAGCTACATTTGCTTCTCTAATAGATGCAAATGCTGCTATGCATGTGTCAGAACATAATTTGGCTTTTGCCTCAGAGGATACCTGTGATACCTTTGGTGTAGAGGCATTAGAGGATGAAGTATCAGCAGAATCCAAAGCCATAAGAGCTAGATTTCCAAATGGACTGTTCACCACCGTGTTGACCAGCACCTGAGAACAGTTGTTCATGAACAGAATGTCATATAGTAAACTGCTCCAGTCAACAACTCCTGGGATGAAGAAGCTGTGTTGTTGAGGTTGAGTTTGTTGATGAGATTGGGAAGGCTGTGGTTCAGGAAATGCTTGTGGTGTTGTGCAATTGGAGCTTGAATAGAATTTGGTTGAGGCACATGATAGCAGGGATAAGGATATATGACATTTGACCTGGGAACAAAGTATGCAGGAGATCTAGGATGTGAATAATGACCATAACCAGCAGGATGTTGCCCTCTGTTTTGTGGACTAGTACTAGGAAAAGTCACAAAGGGTGCAGAAGAGTTAGATCAAGTTGATCTACACTCTCTTGCGCAAAGTGTCCTAGCCTTTGGCATTTGTGACACCTCAACTTACTCTTGTCAAAACCAACTTTGGTTTTGCCAGAGAGTCCAGGGTACTTTCCTGCCAGTTCTCTTGTGAACTTCTGAGATCTGATATTAATCAGTGCCATCTGGCTCAGAATATCCATCTCTTCTAGATCATCATCAGCTATTCCTATCAGATCATCCATGATGAAGCATAAATTGTCACTATTACTGCCAGAGTGACTCTCAATACCAACAAATGCATGATCAGAACTATTTGAAGAGAAATCAATATGCTCATCATAATTGTTTTCAGATGCAGCATATTCTGACTCATGACCAATCAAGGCAGTGTTGCCTGGTACGAAGTCATTAGTGAGCTTTCTGATGAGGACAGTTTCCTCTTCTGCTTATCTCTCTTTCAAATGTAAGCAGTTTCCCATGAAGTTAGGTGAGAGATAGGCCATCCAGATTTTCACTGGAGGTAGAACAATGGTGTATGTGTCCCATCTCTCAGGCAGTGATCTGAGGAATCTGTTGTTCATCTGGCTATTGGTGTATTTTGTTTTCACCATTTTCAGCTCAGATATCAAGCAGGAAAAGCGCTCAAACTGTTGAGTCAGTGTCTCACCTTTCTATGAGAGAATGTCTCATATTGTTGGGCAAGGATTTCTCTATTGTTTGCTAAGACCTCATCTGTGCCACCGAATTGTTCCTTCAGGGATTCCAGAGATCATGAGCAGTTTCATGATGCATAACCCTGAATAGATCTCATTAGGCAGTGCCATGGCCAGAATTCCATGGGCTTTAGCATCACTCCAAATAGTTTCCGATCTTCATCAGAGTATTGTTCCTTCTTCTTTGGAACCATTGATTGGTTTCCGGATTGTTCACCATAGGCTTATGTGGTCCATGTACACAGATGTCCAACAACCTGAACTGTTAACAGACAGGTGATGAAGCATTCTTCGGCCATATGTTATACTCGGTCCTAACCAGCATCGGAGGCTTGGTTGAGGAACCGGTATTGTGAGGATAATTAGAAGGAGTCGTCATCTCGGATTCAATCAAATTCGGTTAAGCTAAAACAGATTTAGAAAAAAATGCAACAACCCATTGAACAAGAAGATCTCAAAATAAATGAACGAAAGCGGCAGAAATTCAATAATCTATAACTAGTTCTTGCAAATGCGCTAATTCAATCAAACACAGAAATCATTTACCAGTTTCAATGATCAATTGTTAGATCGATCAATGATTAACCATGCTCTGATACCACTTGTTAGGATCAGTGATCTATGTTTGATTGATTGATGAGTATTGCAGCGGAATTCAAACAATGAATTAGTCGATTCACAAGAACAAAACGATATTCAATGAAGAACAAGACGGTATAGAGAGAGAGAATATCTGCAAATATTTTCATTCAATATCTCTTTCGTGGTAACAGAATGTCACAATTTGATTAGGTCGACACCTCTTATATAAGAGATGTGACGTCTGCTGAAGTCACTTGATAGTGACATCTAACAGATTTATTAGAACTGAAACACAACTACTGAAGATGTCAAAACAGCTGACATTCTTACAAAAAGTTCTAAGTGTTATCAGTTGTTATAACTACTGAAAAATATAAAACTACTGAACTACAACGACTGAAGAACAAGCTCTTCAGTCGTTTTACAAAACTACTGAAAGTAGAAATATAAAACTACTGATATCACAACTACTGAAGAAGTACTTCAGCAGTTGTGACAAACTACTGACGCTTCAGTACTTGATCTTCAGACTTTGACCTTCAGATGTTTCATCAGCTGATGACTTCAGTAGATATCATCAACTGATGTCTTCAGTCTTTGTCTTCAGACTTTGTACATCAGTTGTGATCTTCAGCACTTGTAAACTCTTCAGCTGTTGTACTTCAGTACTTTGGTCTTCCAGCTTCAGCACTTGTGTTCTTCAGCTGTCAGCTTCAGTACTTGTGTTCTTCAGCTGTTCAGCTTCAGGTAGTACTTGTGTTCTTCAGCTGTTGTACTTCAGCACTTAGTTCTTCAGCTGTTGAAGTCTTCAGCACTGATCTTCAGCTGTTAAAGTCTTCAGCACTTGTCAAACTGCTGATGAAGCTTTCAGCAGTTGTTGTGATACCATGTGGGACTTAGAGGTTTTCTGATCTTGGCTCATTGGTTCTTTTGGTCCAACATCTTCAGGGTGAACATAAAGCTACCACAACTTTAATCAGAAGACACAAAGGCTTGAGAAGAACACTCTCTGGGAATAGGCTTCCTTGGGTGTAGTTATCTCTTGGTGTCTCTGGGAAGGTGATGAAAGGGCCCTTAGGTGAGTTGTCACGGTAGCATATGAGATGATGTTGGGGTTCTATGCGATCCCTTTTAACCATATGTAGGGCTGAACCCATTTGATGTTGGAGTTGCTACATGAACCTTGCTTGTTCATCTCCATCTAGTAGCTACTGAGAATCCCATATAACTCTGTCAGAGTAAGAGTTTTCAGATTCTCAGTCCTCTTGATCACACAAAGTAGTGTGTCCACTGCCTAGGAAGTGAGGACATGAACTTCCTTACAATGTCCTGGTTCTCAAGGGGAACTCCTCCATCCACAAGGTATCCACAATCTCAACATACCTGAAGTATTGCTGAGTCATGGTTTCATCTGCTTTAAAGGCGAAGTTTTCAAACTGCTGCTTCAGGAGATCCTTCTTGTTCTCCTTAGATTTAGAGGAACCCTCATACATCAGTTTCAATGCATCAATAGTTGCTTAGTTGTTTTGCATTTCTTGAAACCTCTATATACAGAGTTTGGAAGAGCGGTCTGAAGAGCTGTCATGGCTTTTCTATCAATCTCTACTCTCTTCCTGTCTTCATAAGTGTAGTTTGCCACATCCTTGGGGATCATACCACCACCAATAGCAGAGGGGTGCTTGGTATGTAAGGTTCATTCTCAACAGACTCAACATTCTTGATTCTAGAGACCTGATGAAACCTTCCATTCTCACACACCATGTGTCAAAGTCATCAAGAGTGATCAGTAGGAACTTGTTCATGGTTCTAGTTTACATATCAGTTTTGGAAATGGCTTCCTTTTGAAAGGTTTAGTATTTATGTGAGTGAGGGATCTTAAGATGGTGAGATCTTATATCAAGAGCCTGAAAGCTTTGATACCAAATGCAGGACCGTTGAAGGGTGGTCAAATACAACACAACAACCCAAAGAGGAGAGTAACAAAACTTAAATAAACTATGAACTGTATTAACCACAACTAAAGACACTAAGAACACAAGTAGTTAATGTTGGAGGACCTTGTACTAGACGGAGTACTAATTGATTCACATGTATACCGAATCAAATAGTGCGGAATCCTATTTGATTGGCGATCAAATTAGTGAGAACGTTAACCGTAGCGATATAAGATTAATCTAAATGTTAAGAACGAATAGGAATTGATCAAGAACGATCTATGAACTTGGGCTGGCTTTCTTGGACGTTCTGGATGGCTAGGGTACGTGTAGGAGTCGAATTCTTCAAAGTGTTTGTTTCGGCACTATAGCGAACACCCTACACATTCAATTGAAAACATTAGTTAAGGTGAGGGACCTAAGCCTTAACTGGCTTGGGTGTCGCAGAGGCATCACGCATCATAAATTCTACCCATTGTCCATTAGAGAGTGAGGGAAGATCATTTGTCTTATTGTTCTCATTTCCAGACATAGACTTTTCTTTCCATAAACTAGCTTTGTGGAAGGTCTGTTTGTGATAAACAAACGACTAGCTGTTAGGTTGAACTTTAGGTTCACTGACTCTTTTTCGTGGAGTCATGGAGCTTCTTTTGGAAGAGATTGCTTTAGTGTCAGAAAGTTCAATCTTTTTCTTTGGTGTCTGATAATAAGGACAATAAGACGCAATGTCCCATACTTTCCACAGTTGTAGCATGATTTGTTTTCAACTTGACAATTTACCCATTTCTATGGAGAAATATGTGACACACGAGTGACTTTATTCTGTTTGGGTTTTGACACTTCTTGTTTAGATGTTTTATCTTGTTTAACAAAATTAATTTTTTGGACATTGTTAACATCTTTTCCCTTTTGTGTATTTGGACTTAGACATGCAGCACGTGATAGGTTAATTTGTTTGGTATTTCTTGGTTCAGAAATAGATTTTGTTGAACCAGACTTTATTTTAACATTTTCAAATTGTTGGGTCTAGTTTAACAAAAGGCATTTTACCTTTTGATTTTGAAGTGACATCCTTTTGTTTAATGACTGATTCATTTGGTTTACATGTGGAATCTAGATCACTTACAAGAGGAGTGGACACCATATGATCCGTGATTGGGTTATTATTTATTGGTTTATGTTTTCCATGCATCAATGTCTCATGTGGTGGTGGAACCACTTTATATCCCAAACCCTCCCCATTATCGCGCTCTCTCACTAAGTGTTGGACAATGTGAGAAGAACTTGTTCAACTATGTAGTTTTTGTTTTAATGAATTACTTCTACTTCCAAAACTGCCTTTTGTTTCTTAGTGTCTTCTAGGGAGTTTAGATAGAACTTAATGTCATTACCTTGGTTAAGGCTACAACTTCAATTTCCCTAAGTTGTTTATTCAAGAGTTCTATCTTTCCTTTATAGTTGTGCTCATTTTGTTTTAAGACTTTATGGCTTCGGTGCACAGTTGTAAGTCCTTTACTAAGTTATCATTATGGTCTAATAACCTAGCAAATTTCAGATCAATGCTTTCCCTAAATTTATTACAATCCAAACAAGATAATTATTGAAAAGTTGAGTAGTGGTACTTACCTGAGAGGGTGAGGTTGAAACAACCATCAAAGGAGTGTCTGATTTCTCTGGTTCTGGTGATTCTAGACTTGTTGGACTTGTCCCTTTTTCAGGCAGTGATCAACTACAGTTGCAGTTTCTTCAACATTTGACATCGCGAGTTCCACTGCAATATCACCTTCGCTTGCTGAGTCATCATCTAGATCCCTAACACTAGTGATGTTGGATTCTCTCGGAGACACAAACCGAAAGCTCCAATATTGTCCTTCGTCATCATGAGCTGTTAAGGCTTTACGATCCTTGCTCGATAAGTAGGACTGCTTTTGGGCTTATGTTGACGAGTGAAATATGAGAATGGATTCCCATTTCCAGTCTTCTTGGGCTTCACACATTCATGTTTTAAGTGCCCCTTTTCCCCACAGTTGAAGCAGGTACTTTTGTCTTGTCAAAACCAAAAGTTTGTCCTTAGTGGCAATCAGATTCTGTCCGGTCTTCTTGACAAACTTCTTTGCTCTCCGACAGCACTTGCTAAGGCCCACACGATGTCCATTCTTTCTAACTCCGTCTCGTCTACCTGCTCATAGTCCTCATCTGGCAGATGGCAGTTCCCAATTTCCCAGCAACTAGCCCGTCATAGGAGTGCACAACAACTGCTAAGAGATCCATGTGCTCCTTTGCTACCTCCACTGTCACATTCCCGAGATTCTCAGTCTTCAGTTTTGTAGCATTTGCTTCAGGTGCTATGTATTGGGTACGAGACGGCCCTGACGTGTTAGATCCTGATGTAGTAGCTTGTGATGGACCAGCTGAAGTTGACACAAACGCCATTTGAAGTGGTACTCCAGACATTTTGGCTTGTGGGGTTGAGTTGTACAGTGTTGGATTATGATCATAAAAAGATTTTTAGGCCCTGTACTTCATCCTCAACTCTTCATCCCGCAGTTTCAGAATGAAGTCGTTGTTGTCTAACTTCGCTAGCATATCATTCTGTCTCATCCGCATTTGTCAAAGTGGATGATCATATAAAGATCATCTCATCCGCATTTGTCAAAGGGGATGAACAAGCAGAGATGCGGATCAAGACTTAGACTAGTTTTTGATGTAATAGGTGAGGGGTAGTTTATTCATTTTGTAAAGGCATCTTGTCTTGTCTATAAATAGAATAGTTTACCTCATACTGAGGCGACGGTTGATAGACAAAGGATTTTTGTTGTATTATTCTCTGTAATTTGTCAACATTCTATATCAATACAAACAACATTTATGAGTAATTTTCTTGCTTGATTGTTCTTCGATTGTTTGTTTTCGCCACACAATCGTTGACTAGATTATCATATTCGATTCTCAATAAGAATATCACTCTTACTAAAACCCAGTCATACTCAAGCTCAAATGACTCCAAGAAGGACTCACTGAAGCAGCAGTTCGAGAACTTCACCAATGTTGCTGGAGAGACTCTTAGCGAGCAATATTTCAGGTACATGGATCTCATTTCTTCCCTTCAATTTGTGGGGATTGCTCATGAACTCAGAGACCTTACAAGAAAGTTCATGAGTGCATTACCCAATGAGTGGACATTTTACTGCATCTCTATCAAGAGAACAGAAACTCTGAATACACTCACCATGACCGAACTCTATGGGATCCTTGATGGATACCGTTTGGAAATGGAAAGCAAGAGTGGTTATCAGACAAGCAGACCCTTGAGTCTTCCTGCTAGCAACGCCTTAATGGTTGCTGAAGGCTCAGGAATCTCCCAGCCTCAACAATACCTGACTTACACCTAACAGCCATCTTGTTCTTCTGGGCCATACATCACATTTCCTGAGACTCAAAGGTCTCAACAAGTTCAGCAAAGCTCCTTTCAGGACAGCTGTGCTTTTGTCTCAGGAGGTGGACACTCAAGTGATTATCAGTACTGCTTTGATGATCTAGAGTGTTTCAGCCTGGATGACGTGGAAGACGGGACATAGTCCAACAAATGGCTCTTCTAACTTACAGAGCAAAGAAGTTCTTCAAGAGAACTGGAAGGCAATTTCCCTAGAACCGAATCAACAACAAATTTGGGTTTGACAAAACCAAGGCCAAATGTTACAACTGTAACCAACTTGGTCATTTTGCAAGGGAATTCAAGGCTCCCATGTCCAACCCGGGAACCCCACAGGCCTCCACACATCCCTCTACACCAAAGCCCACCAGAAAGTCAACTGAAACAGCTGCAATGGCTCAAGAAGTTGACTGGAGCTTCATGGTATAGTATGTGACTCCTACTCAAGCACTCATGGCCGGAATAGATGAAAATAAGGTATATGAACATCTCTGTACTCCTGCCTGTATTGCTAAGGTTAAATTGTATTAGGATTAGAATATGGAGATTAAATTTGACATTGAGTCTTTAATGTTTTGAAATCTAACTTTAAAAGGGCTGAATCTGACTACCAAAGAAAAATTGAGGACTTAGAGAAAACGGTGTCCCTATTAAAACATGAACACATAAACTATAAGACTCAGATAAAGGATTTAGTATCCAAATTGACCGAGGCTCAAACGAGGAAGTATGCTATTTCCGACCAAAACTTCCAAGCCATTCTTGCATCATCCTCTCACCCAGAACTTTGTTACCAAAAAAAGGAGGGTTGGGAACCAATGAAATTGCTCCACCACACTCCTATGAGTCTATAAGACAACCAAGATGTGGTACTGAAGAGTGAGAAGTTCCATCTGCTAACCCACCTTCTCATGAGTCAAAGAATGATGCAACTATGGAGACCATCACAGGGAAGAACCAGGTAATTATGCCCTCGCCTACTAATGATGATCAAACCTTGACCACTAAAGCCAGAAGAAGTAGAGCTAAGGTAGCTAGAAAAACTGCCAAGAAGTGGCTGAGTCCAAGCTAAAGATAGACCCAAAGCAAAAGGGTATATTCATCTCAGCTAGATTCCAGGTGGTTGGAAACTCTGATTCAGGAAAGGGTGTAGTACCAGCACTCCTGTCCTACCAAAATATCAGAAGTTAAAGGGAAAAGTTGTTAATGAAGATAAAAGGACAAGAAACAGAAATCTTCAAATCCCCAAAAGGTTAACATTGCATGCATAATGTGTGGTCTGTAAAACCACATGGCCAAAGATTGTTATTACAATCCTACTAGCACACATTATGCAAATAATGTTAAAAAGGAAGGAGTCAGGGAAGGTTTCTCATTTGGACCATATCAAATGGTTCAAGTGATGAAAAAGGGAAAGCTTGTTTCCAAAGCAAGGCTGCTTTCAGAAGAAGATTCTTCTTCCGAAAGGAAAATGGCTTCTGAAGCTAAAGCTATCAAGACTTAGAAGAACAAAAGAGTCCCTTTGAAAACATCCCAGAAGAAGACTGCTTCGGAAGAAAAGGTGGTAAAGGCTTCTTCCGAAAAGAGAGAAGCTTCGGAAGAATGCCAAGCTACAAAAGCTTCAACAAGCTCATCCTCCATGATCAACCAAGGGATGGAATTGAAGATCAAGGAAGATGTTGTAGCCCAAACCTCTTCTTCAACGACATCCATTGAACCCCCATGCATAAATTTTGGTTCAATTATGTCATTATCTTTGGAAGAACCCAAGACCAATAAAGCCTTGGTTTCCAATCAAAACCAATCATCTCATCTTATGTGCATGGACATCCATTTGACAAGAAAAACAACATTTGGATTGTAGATAGTGGATGCTCCAGGCACATGACAGGGAACAGATCTCTCCTTCAACAATTTCAATATTATGATGGAGGTCTTGTCCAGTTTGGAGGTGAGGCCGGAGGATATATTTCTGGCAGAGGGAGTATATCCAATGGTAAGTTAACAGTTGACAAAGTTAACTTTGTCAAACAGCTTGAACACAATCTGTTACGTGTTTCTCAATTCTGTGATCAAAAGCACCAAATGCTTTTCACAGAACATGAGTGCATTATCCTCAAACGAGGATGACAATTCCTCCGAATTGGTGCTTCTTAGATCTCCCAGGAAAGGGGATATGTACAAGCTTGATATGAACAATGCTTCCCCAATGGGTGAAGTATCATGCTTTCTTTCCAAAGCTGATAGTGATGAGTCAACACTATGGCATAAACGTATGTGTCATGTAAATTTTAAGACAGAATAATTGGCTAAAAATAACTTGGTACATGGTTTGCCTAAAAAAGAGTTTTTCTGGAAAGATAACTATGTTGCTTTCCTGAAAGGGAAAAAACACAGGACATCTCATAGATCCAAATGTGTTAACTCTATCACTACTCCATTGCACTTATTGCACATGGATCTTTTTGGTCCCACAAGTATAATGAGCATTGGAAGGAAATCATATTGCCTTGTGATAGTTGACGACTTTACAAGATCACATAGTATTCTTTTTAGAACTAAAGATGAACTACTGAAACATTAAAATCTTTTATTCATAAAATAGAAAATCAAATTGATCACAAGATTAAAATTATTAGAAGTGATCAAGGGACTAAGTTTAAGAACTTCGTTCTTGACTCATGCTGTAACTCAAAAAGGATTGCCAGACAATATAGTGCTCCCAGAACCCCTCAACAAAACGGTGTTGCTGAGACGAGGAATAGGACACTTATTGAGGCTTCTCGAACTATGTTAGCTGATTCAAAGCAACCTCTAACATTCTGGGCATAGGCAGTCAGCACTGCATGCTATGTGCCGAACAGAGTTCTGTAGTTAAGGCCCATGGAAAAACCCCTTATGAGCTATGGAACAAGAGGCCACTGTCCATTGGCTTTCAAAGGTCCTTTGGCAGCAGGTGTACCATACTTAACACAAAGGACAATTTAGCAAAATTTGCTGAAAAGTCGGATGATGCTATCTTTGTTGGATACTCTTCTAGCTGTAAAGCTTACAGAGTATACAACATTAAGAATCAACAATTTGAGGAGTCATCCAATATAGTTGTTAATGAGCACAATCCTTATGTTATGGGGAATGGACCTGATCACATCTTTGATTTAGAATTGTTTTCAAACTATTCTAAACACTCTTGTGTGAATGTTTCAGTTGGAACAGGTGTTCAAAATGATGTTGATGCTGCTGCTAATGATCAACTGTTTGAGCTTCCCAGGCCTGGGCTAAATTCTCCAAGAGCTGCAATACATCAAGCTTCCACTTTTCATAGATCCGATAGTTTAACTATATCAAGGAATAGTGAAGCCTCAACAAGTGAGTCACCTACTAAGCCTCAAAACTCATCAGGTGATCCACCACAACACCAGGCAGAAGGAAGTGGTATTTTGAAGGAACATGCAACTGTTAATACTACTTCACAGCCAACTATTGATGATGTTTCTCATTCATTCAATCAGTCCTCATTGAATGACTTCGAAACAACAGCTGGACAGAGTGTTCCAGTTCCTGAGCAGAATATGTCTAACCTGGATTTATCTCTACAACTGGAAGTAATTCATCATCTTAGATTCACAACACTCATCCAACTGAGAACATCATAGGGAATGTCTCTGAGGGTGTGAGAACAAGAGGACAGACTCATCAAGGTAATGTCTACTTGTACTCATGCTTTCTATCTCAGATAAAACCCAAGAAGGTAGAAGATGCCTTGAAAGATAGTAGCTGGATTGAATCGATGCAAGAGGAGCTGCTTCAATTCAAGAGACAGAAGGTATGGAACCTATGTCTGCTACCATCTGGTCGTGTACCTATAGGCACCAAATGGTTTTCAGAAACAAGAGAGATCATAGAGGCTTGTCATCAAGAATAAGGCATGACTCGTGGTTCAAGGATACACTCAAGAGGAAGGAATCGATTATACTGATGTCTTTGCACCAGTTGCAAGACTTGAGGCAGTTAGGATCTTCCTTGCTTATGCTGCATCCAAGGACTTCACAGTATACCAACTTGATGTTAAGTGTGCATTTCTATATGGGGATATAGATAGGGAAGTCTATGTATGCCAACCTCCAGGATTTAAAGATCCACAGCACCCCAATTATGTGTGCAAATTGGATAAAGCTCTATATGGGCTGCACCAAGCACCTAGGCTGTGGTATGAGACTTTGTCTCAGTTTCTTCTGAAGAATGGCTACACTAGAGGTACCATTGATAAGACTCTCTTCATCAGAAAGTCTGGGAAGGACATCTTGCTCGTACAAGTCTATGTTGATGACATCATATTTGGTTTCACAAATGACCAAATGTGCAAAGACTTTGAGAGCATTATCAAGAAGAAGTTTGAGATGAGCTCCATGGGAAAAATGGACTTTTTCCTTGGAATTCAGGTAAAGCAACTGAAGGGGGTTCCTCATTAATCAATCTAAATATGTCTCTGATATCTTAGAAAGATTTGAGATGAAGGATTGCAAGCCTGCCAAGACACCCTACCCAGAAACCATAATCTTTGTCGTGACCTTGAGGGGGAGGATACTGATCACTATCAGTATAGAGCAATTATTGGTTCTCTGATGTATCTAACAACCAGTAGACCTGATATCATGTTTGCTACTTGCATTTGTGCAAGATATCAGGCTGCTCCAAAGGTGTCCACCTAGCTGTTGTTAAGAGAATCCTCAGATACCTCAAAGGAGCACCTAAACTAGGTCTCTGGTATCCTAGAAACAAGGATTTCAATCTTTATGGATACTCTGACAGTGACTATGGAGGCTGCAATATTGACAAGAAATCAACATGAGGAGGATGTCAATTTCTTGGTGGAAGGATCATCTCATGGCAATGCAAGAAACAATCCTGAGTCTCTACATCAACTGCTGAAGCTAAATACATTGCTGCTGCTAGCTGTTGGCTCAACTACTATGGATTCAAAATCAGATGTTAGACTATGATTTAACTTTATGAGTACTCCTATCCATAATGACAACAATAGTGCTATCTCCATTACTGAAATCCAGTAAAGCATTCCAAGACTAAGACATTGACATCAGGTATCATTTCATTAGAGATATTCATGAGAAAAATCTAATCAAGTTATCAAAGATGATTCAAATGAACAATATGATTGATTTTTTACCAAAGCTTTTGATGAACAAAGGTTCAAATATCTCATAACAGCTATTGGGATGATAAACATTGATTAATTTGATCTCTTTTGAAAAACCTTTTTAATAGAAGTCTGTGTCATACAATTTAAGCCGTGTTACAAAATTCTCTATGAAATTTTCTAAGTATAAATTCCTTCCGAAGAGAATTAACCTTTTGAAGACATTCTCATATCTTCCAAAGTCAAATTTCTCAAAGGATAACTTTCTTCTCGGAAAAATTTTTGGCCTCAGAAGAAGTGATTGATTGTATATCAGACTACTTCCGAAACCTACAAATTCTCTATTAGGAAGCAAATCTAACCTTTGGAGCAAAGTTTTGGCTTCGGAAGTAAGAATTGGCTTCGGAAGACAAGTACCTTCGGAATGTTTTACACTCGGAAGAGAGGTTTCATTGGGTAACGTAAATTTCTTGGGCCCCAGACTATAAAAAGCAAAGATTTTGTTAATGATGTCGGATTATTTAACTGATTTAACCTTATCGCCACTATCATTTCATCCACTAAACCATCAGATCACCTTATCTTACCTACCCCTATACCGCCTTTCCACAATCTTTTAAATAATCTCGACTATTCAACTTCACTCTCTTACTGCCCTAGAAATTTCTCCTACTCAACTTTACGCCATCTCAAATCATCCCCATTCACCTTCCAAATGGCTTCAACCCTCAGCACAACAAGTCACACTTCTTGATTCCTCAAGAGATGCTGACTTCTCAGATATCATCTCCTTTCTAACCCAATCTCTTACTACACCGATTTGACTCTAAACCCCACTATTTGCTCAAACCATATGTCTGAATTTTGGGCAAATGGTCAGATTGAAACCCTAAATTGGCTTCGTGTCATTCGATCAAGCATCTGTGGCCAGGAGTTGGTCATTCTGAACAGATCATCAGGGAGCATCTAGAGCTTCATGATAAGGGCGCTCCAACTAATTCCCAAAGCAGATTTAGACAAATCTTATCTCCAAATGAGATATGGTGGACACGTTAGCAGATCAACTGTTTACAAATTTAACTTCTCATATAAATGGAAGCTCCTGCTACACCTAGTCCTTCACTGCTTGTCGAATAAGTTTGGGGGATGGGATGAAATCCCATATGAACTTAGGTGCCTAGTTCATGGGTTGGTGAAAAACTTCCACTTCAACTATTCAAGATTTGTGCTGACTAACCTCATGGGAAATCTTCAAAAGCACACATTCTTCATGTATCCCAGGTTTCTCCAGCATATAATCAAGTGCGAGCTGACTAGAGCAAGCTTGTCTGTGCAACTGCTCTGACTGCTCCTCAAATGAGGCCGACCATCTTCAAGAATTTGAAGAGAGTGTCCACCAACTTCACACGAAGAGATCCTGCACTTCTTCCAGGTATGACTGAGCCAACAGCTCCTGGTGACATCCCTGTCAACCCCACAGGTGATGAACCCACACCAACAACTACCCCCATTTTGCCAAATCTACCTTCTCAAACCATTACCTTTACTTATCAGAGACGTCCAAACGAACCTTGTTTAATCTTCTCTCATTGAACAAGCTCCTCATGTTCTACCTAAAAAGGCTAGAGTGGAACAATGGGCTCCCACTCAGCCTGAGGTCCAACCATCCTTCACAATTGACCTCAATATGGGTCTTGAGGCTCCTCAGTCTCAGACCCATGAGCCCACAACCCAAGCTGAAAGCCCTTAGGATGATTCTCCATACTCCCCTGAGCAGCCAAAAAGGGACAACCCTATCACAGGCCCAATGCCTTTAGATATTGATCAAAGTCCCGGGTCATTAGGTTTCACTTCCATATCCTTTACTGACCTTTTAATTGGAACTGATGAAGAGATTATGTCTCTTAAGGGCAATGATGTTGATCCACAACACCCTCTCAGGATCAACAGAGCCCAGAGAGACCTCTTATCTCGAGCCCCCATGAGCAAAGCTTTACTGAGGTGAGTCCCACTAATGTGGAGAGGACTCATGTAGATTCAGCTGCCACTACTAAAGGATTCTCAATGGATCCTCAGGACAGTGGTAACATCACTAAGACTGAATCTACGGCAACCATGCCCTTTGGTGACTCTGAAAGAGACATCTTTGAGCAAGGGAAACCAGGGGTGCCCATAAGCCATATCTGGTGGTGAGATGAACATACAAGGTATTTACCCATCTCCCCGTGATTCTTCAAAGAAGATGACGGAAGATGCAACTTACCATTCAAGACCTACTTTCTAAAGTCTCAAATCTTGAATCCAAGGTTACGACTTTAGAGATAGGTATGCCACTCAGCAACTTGAGATTGAAATTATCAAGGCTAAACTAGCTGAGAAAACTGATTGAGAGGTCTGTTAGGCATGTACCATTCAGGTCTCCTTGACCTCTTCCTCTAGCTCATCAAGCTCTCAAGATGATGCTACAAAAGGGGGGAGAGTGTTCAGAGACAAATTCAAAGACAAGAGGAAACTCCAAGTCAAGCTCTCACTTCCTTGAGATCAAAATATCCTGTGCAACAAGCTTCAATCTTCCATGAGCCTTTTCCAGTTGTTATTCAAGTGGATCAAAGGATGCTCCAAGATCTTAATAAGTTTTTTAACAAGTTCTTGTTGGAATCTCTCATAGAACAGCCAAGTCCTGATATGTCTGTGATCTACTTCGGAGCTCAAGAGCTTCGAAGGTTAAATGCACCTTCTACCACTATTGAGGAGGTTGGTCAACCTAAGGTCCAATTGGAACCTAAGATTAAACTTTGAAGGGGAAACACGGACTGATGGCCCAGCAACTGAAACTGTTGGGACAGATAGTTCATTTTCATAGAGTTACGAAGCACAATTCAAAGCCTCGGAAGAACAAGTTCAAACTTCCGAAGTTGAGATTGCTACTGTGGAAGGACTTTTCTCATTATCCGATGATCTAATAGTCATAGATGCAATCCTGGAACTCGCATCTGAAGTTAATAGGGAGGATTTTCTCACTCAACATTTAGCTCCAACATCAGTATTAACTTCAGCTCCATTCTCTACTACTCAACCTGAATCTTCTATCCAAGAACCCCAAAGTCTAGTACTTCCGAAGACAACAAAGGAAAGAGGAAGATGACTTCGAAAGAGCTTCAGGAGGAAGAAAGGTTGAAGAAACTCAAAAGAAAAGGTGGGTTGACACTGAAAAACTGTTAGCTGCAAGTACCAAAGAAGCTGCAGCCAACCAGGAGGCAGTCAACAACCGAAAAAGGATGGAGATAATCGATAGACTTGTCAGTCTAGAAGCTGCAACTGAGGATGTACTCCTACAACCATTAGAGGAGTTAATAGAGCTGGAAAAGGCAACCTTTCTTCTAAAATAGCAAAAAGAAGAAGCTGCAAGGTTGGCCTTGGAAGAAGAAAATGAGAGAAAGGAAAAAGAAGCTAATCTACAGCTCAGGAGGGAAAGGATAAATTTCCTAACCTGTAGAGGTTTCTCTCAAGAAGAATTATCTCACATAACAATGATATGAATATGGCTCTTAAAGCAAGATCAAATGGAGAAAGAGAGAAAGAGAGCTGAAAGGGAAAAGCTATTGCAGAAAAAGAAGAAGGAAGAGGAAGCAGACTGACGGCTGCCAAGGAAATAGGTGAGAAGGCCTGGATGAAGACCTATCTCAAAGCTCATGGCTTCTCTGGCAGGCAGGTGGGTCTTATGTTTGAAAAAGACTCTCCAGCGACTGTCAGTGACATTAAGGTTGACATTCATGCGTGGGGAAGAGGAAGGAGATGTACAGAAGGGGACAGGGGATGACCTTCAAAGCAACCACTCAACCCAAACTCCAAACCCAACCACAACCTAAAAGATACCTTTTCACTCCCCATCAAAACCAAAAACAACCACTGAACCATAACCCCTGAACAACACAGCACTCCTACCAACTCCTTCACCTTAACCACCTAAACTTCCCATCCTCCAACCCAAAACTCTAGCCAGAACCTAAACACAACAACCTACCCATCATCCCATTAAACCATCCCTCAGCCTTCTAAACATCTCTCTTAGAAGAATTCAAAGTAGTCAAGACAAAGCTCATAACTGCACAACTCTTAGCGATATCTCCTATGTGGAGGATTCTATTAATTTGACTTATGTTGACGGATCCTCAAGTTCCCTCACTAGAGATCAATTTCTTGATCTGCCCAAAGGAACATTGGACCAAGCTGCAAATCTCCTTGGCCTCAATTCAGACACTTTAAATGACGAAGAAAAGAAGTTAAGGAGAAGGCTGGTGACTCTATTGGATACGAAGAAAAGCGACAGAGTGCAAGACAACCTCTGCACCTAGAAAGAAGATCATCTAGTAGAGGTTCGAAGACTCTTCTCACAACTTTGTTATTGAAGAGAGAGAATGGAGAGGCTCAACAGGTGAGTGCCTCATCTCTGCTACACTTAAGCAGATTTGATATTGCTTGGAGTTAGCAGAGATGACATTCTCCAACCCTTTAAACTCTGATGTAGCTGCCCATATCAGAAATCATCTAGGCAGCCTTCATATGGCCAGCTAACTGCTAGAAGCAAGGTCGAAGAAGATTTGAAACTGAAAGAGGAGGAGGAAATGAAGGGATCAGAAACCAAGGCAAAGCCTTTTTACAAATGGTTGAAGGTCCTGAACTAGAATCCATAGTTAGATGGAAGTATGACTATAACTCCGTCAACTAACTCTTTTCAGGGGGGCACAACAAGGGTACATGTCATTCAGATGATAGACTGGATCTCCTCTCACCAGTGACTTGTACAAGCTTCTCAGCACCACTTCAGGGAAGAACAAAGAGACAGACAAACATCTTTTGCCCTGGTGCTGAAAGCTTTGAGAAGCAGGAATAAGTGAGGTTTTGGTAGCATCAGCCTAGGGGGAGTTTGTTGGATTTAGAAAGGCCGGTGCAACCAAACCAGTCACTTAGAAGATTTTGGTACTACAAGTAAACGAGTTCCGAAGCTAAAACTTCCAAAGGAAAAAGGAGTTCTTCCGAAGACAAAGTGTAAAGCTTACTCCGAAGGAAAAGTTCCAACTTCCAAAGACAAAGAATCTACTTCTGAAGTTCAAGACTTAGAAAGAAGGATCTGAAGTCAACTCCAAGTACAAAAGTCTCAAGACTCGGAAGTAGATGCCTTTTTTGAAGTATAAGGGGTTTGGAAGAACTTGTTCTCCGAAGCAATTTACCTTCGGAAAACACTGCTATTATCCCAGGAGAACATAAGTATGGCGGTTCATGACTCACGCTGCAAATCTCTGAGTACTGCATGGCGTTTTCTCAAAAGCCATGCAGTTGACCATACTTTAATCCACTGTTACCTTTTTATGTTAGTATAGTTGCCATCTTTAGTTGGTGACAAAAGATAAGTCATGGACATGTCATGACTACCATATCTTAGATAATACTTTATCAAAGATACCTTAACTTTAGTATTGCAGTATATGCTTTAGTCCTAGGTTTCCAACTGGTATCAAAGTATATCCGGCTGTAGGATCTAGTATATATAATCTCTCATTGTAACTCATGTTTATGCTGTAAGAGTCTTGTAATATCTTGAGTTGAGAAATAATATATACAAGTGGCTTGAAAATTATTTCTGTGTGTTCATTCACTACTTATTATATTATTATCAAACTCTTGTGAAAGACTTTACTTCATCTGAATTGAGTGTGTCTATAAGTGAGTTTGAGAGAAATCCAAGTGTTTCTATGAAAACCCGATCCTGCACATTGTAAGCATAAACCACACCTTCTATTTCATTCAAACCATCTATTTACATTACATATATGTAAGATATGAAATACCTTTTACATTAAGCTCATAAACTAGGTACATATGTATCTACAATTAAGAGATAGAACACAAGAGCAAGATGCATAAGGAGATGGTTTTCAAGATTGTAGTATATTGCATTTTAATGTTCTATTACAAGTGTTACAAAGCATAAAGATAAAGTTACAAGAACATGAGATACTTATACTACATCCTACAACCAGCTATACTATGAAAGCCAGCTGGATACAATTGACTAGACTCAAAACAAAATCAGATGTAAAGTCAAAAAGGCAGTTTGCCTTTTTGACTTTGTGACTATGACATGCCATAGCTCACATCCTTATCTATTACAAAAAGGATAAAGTACATGAAGTAGAAAGTTTACAGACTCATGACCTCAATGTATAGTTAACAAAAGCATGGACCTTTTCACCAAGTCATGTAAGTTGGTGTCTTTACAGAGTTGCAGCGGAAAGGGGTCCAGCTTTATGGAAAAGTACATCAGATAAAGCATGTTACTAAAAGTCTTCGAAGAAATTTGTCTTGAAGTGTGGAGCCTCGGAAGACTTTGTCTTTGAAGCTTCGGAAGACTTCATCTTTGGTTTCGGAAGATATTGGTCATGGCTTTGGAATATTTCACACTAAGAATATTTATGTTGCATGTGTGAAACTTCCAAAGCATTCTTCTTCAGTACTTGTGTAGCATGCATGCAGAAAGACTTTGGTTGCTTCAACCTCTATTCATATTCTCTACACCTTGCAATACCTTTATTCCTACAAAAGAAATCCAATTCAAAATTAACAAATTCAGTACCATTGTCACTACTGAAAATTTCACTTTTAAATGAAGTTGATTCTCAATCTTGATGACAAAGTCCATTAATGTTTCTCATGTTTTGTTGGTCTATTAGATCGATTTGCAGTTACAAACAATAGAAAACAAATATGATGAAGATTGAGAACAACCACATATGAATCAAAATAAGGCAATGATGATCAACATTTTCAATAATAACAAAGCACAATGATATATGAGTGAATAAGCTGCTTACAATACTCACTTGCAACAAGGATAAACGATTAGGGTTTTTGGAAGCTTAAAAAACAATGAAAATGATCAAAACTATATATAGCAGTCTTAGTTTCGCAAACAGTTTTGTTGTCAGCGAAACTCCCGAAACTATAGTTTCATCTGGCAGAAACAATAGTTTACCAGGAGAACTAAACAGCTGACTTTGAGTGAAACTATAGTTTCACTCACAGTTTCGCTAGACTACAAAACAAAATAAAACTAATACACACAAAAGTAAACTAACATTAGACCTATTACAAAGAAATATAAACAATATAATATAAGGTGAGTCCAACCTATACATGATCTTCAATACTCCCCCTAGGTATGAACTCACTACCTTCAATCGCCTTGATTTGTCTCTTCAGCTCCAATCTCCCCCGCTACCTCTGATCTGTCCTCTACAGCTTCTGCAGCAACATCCTTAGGACCTTCAGCAAATGATTCACTTTGGTCTCCTCTAACTTTATTAGCTCCTAAGGGATGAGCACTAGCTTGCTCAAACTATCTAGCCAAATCGTGAACATCCATGATTAGATCATCTTGGGCCCTTATTCTCTTTGCAAGCTTATTCACCTCCACCCTCACGCATTTGATTTTGTTGGCCACATGATAAATATATTGACTTTCATTCTCGTCTCATCACCCGCACTTGTTTTAATATGATTCTCGCATAGAACAAGCAGGTCTTCATCACAAAAATAGAATAGCTCCATTGGATCAACACTTTGAACTCACAGCCATTCTTTACTCTGATTACTGCCTCCCCCGTATTGTTGTCGTAAAACCACTTCTCAAAGTTTTGTAATTGCTAGGGGAGGGGATCTGCCAATCTGACCCTGTTCACGGTCTTTAGGGGTTTCACCCTTAGCACAATCTGTCCCTTCCCTGTTTCCCAGTCCTTATCCTTCTTTGATCTTCTCCTCTCAGTTTTCATAAATCTGATGATTCAAAGTTATCATTCAAGCCATTATTTATCTCCTTCTCCAGCAATGAGGCTCTTTCACTTAGATGAGCATTCAGTAATGGCAGTACTACCAGGCTCCTCAGATCCTATTTGGGTAAGGTCTTGAAAGCCTTCCTCTTGTGCATGTAAGATGTACCACCCCCTCTCCTCTTGATCATAAATATTTTGAGGTTGGGGTTATAACACCAACTGATAATCCTCTGTTTGCCTCCTTTTTGGTCAACCCTTCTATGTTTTGGAATAGGGGAGTCAGCTCTTGAGGCTCTTTATCCTTGACAAACCATTCCTCTTTAGCCATTTCAATACATCTCCATCTGTGTCTCCCTTTTTGGCAACATATACTAAGGGCCTCCCATCAACCTCATAAAATTCTAGTTCTAAATCATAATCAACCATTTGTTCATCATCTTCTTCATCATCAATTAGCCCCTTCTCTTTCTCAACATCCTTTTTAATAGATTTCTCTCTCACAACCTCCTCACCACCCAAATCTTTATCTATGTCGAATCCCATGTTAACAAACCAGCTTCCAGTATCTCCTCCTCATTCTCCATATTTTCATTCTCCTTCCCCACTCCAGAACCTCCCACTTCTTTAGTTGTTGCACCAGACGTGCCCTCTCCTTCCCCGGAGGATGTGCCCACATTTAAGAATGGGTATTTGGAAGTATCAGTTAAATCATCTAACTTTGATTGAGTTAATTGATTGGGCAGGCCGGCAACAGCTTTTAGATCATTTATCTCTTCAAACAGCTTCTTTATCAACAAACTTTGGTCCACCAACATCTTTTTCATACCTTCAATCACCTCATCCTTTGACTTTTTCTCATCTATTGATTAGTAACATCATGCTTAGTTCATTAGCAAAAAAGGTGTTGAGGTTTCTAATCACATCCTTATCTAATCCAACTCTCTCCTCTCTCCTTGAGATCATAGTGAAGGATTGATGTCTTTGTTTAGTCCTTCTTTTAGTCTCTCCCACATCAGTCTTCTTCTTTGATCTACTTACCTTTTCAGCCCTCACCTCCTCAGCCATTTCAGGCACTTCCTCTTCAAAGTCATAATCCTTCTCCTTCGCATATCTTTACCTCTTCTTAGCCTCATTTGCCCGTTTCACCCTTATCTCCTCTGCCCTTTTGTTTTCAGATTCATCAACTCTCCTAATATAATTCCACCTTCTGGTGGGTACATATTCTCCTAGAGATGTGTAATCTTTCCACTGAAATCATGACGGATGGCACAACACTTTGCAGAGATATGGGTGTTTAGTTGCACCAGCTTTTTGACCTCCTCGTGCCTTGGCAAGTTAAGAATAAGATCATCTAAAATCAACTGTAAGAATTGAGGTTAGAGTAGACATTTATCCTTCATCAAGTCCATCACATTCTCTGCCATACATGCAAAAATTAGTTTTGTAATGTTTGCCTTCTCTCCTTTGCAACATAGCACCATGGCTTTTGCCCAGTCTAGATTAAGCCCGTCTCATCCACCTTTATGATGATCTAAACACATATAAAGACATGAGCTATGTATATCTATTCCTTGGAAAGGAAGGACTTCTTGATCTCCTTTCTTGTGCTAAAGGCTGGTCCGTCATATCCCATCAGCCTAACTGCCTCAAACACCTCCAAATCAGTCAAAGTAACCTCCTCTCCTGTATCTTCGTCTAATCTTAGTATCCTCGAGACTATCTTGGCTGTAATGATCACCTCATTCTTCATGACTTTGGCAATAATCCTCTATGTGTTTCCTCTAGTATCATACTCAGCTGATCTCCGAAAATCTCTGATGTGAAGATCATAAATGATAGTAGAATGAGATATAGCGTAGGCAATAGGAGATCTCTATAACCAGCGAATGCATACTTTAAAGCCAGCTACTTTAGGGTGTGTGTCGTCTAAGATGGTAGTAATGTTGTTTCTCTCATCAAACTTTAGATTCTCCATTAAGTCTGAATAAACCAAGTGAAATGCATTAGAATAGTGTATTAAATGATAATATTAAATAAGAATAAGAAAAGGATACAAATTACAAAAAAAAAAATATGCTAGCCGAAACTATAGTTTTGCAGAAAGAATTTTAGTCGCCAGGCGAAAGTATAGTTTCGCCAGCAAAGGTACATTAGTTTTGGCAAGGCAGTGAAGTAGATTCGACTGGCCGAAAGTATAGTTTCGGCACAACGAAAATAAAGTTTAATCAGCTAAATTGTTAACTTCGCTTGGACAACATAACATCACAGTTTCGTTGAAAAACAATGAACTTTCATTCAGTTTCGCTGGACTATCTGTACTTTCGCTGTAATAACTGCGAAGGTACCGAAGAGTCTCAATCGAATAGATTCACAATGACGCAGTTAAATATCGATTAAATTATAGTATTGAGTTTGAAACTTGCGAACAAGATACAAACGTCAATTAGTAAACAAAAACACAAAAAATAAAAATTGCACACGGAGTCCACTGAAATGCCCTAAGACGTCTAAACCCTCGATCGTGCGAAAATGAGAAAGTAGTTTTGCAAAATGAGTTATATAGCAAATAGTTTTGCAGTGAGCGAAATTGGATTTTCGCCAGGCGAAGCTATAGTTTCGCATGGCCAAGCTACAACTTCACCGGGCGAAACTCTGGTCAAAATAGGCTTCGGATATCATGAAAGAACTAGTCAAAACTACAATTTCGCCATGCGAAACTATCTGTGAAAGTATAATTTCACTGAACTTAAAAAATTCTATAAAAATTTATTTTTAATCCCCTTTTTCAATAAAAAGAAATAAAATAGAATAAAACAAGAAAAAATAATAAAAATAATAAATATAAAAATAATAGAAAAAATAAACAAAATTAAAAAGAAAATATCTCCATAAAACCTCACCATAGTTCTCGATTAAAAATGTTATAATGAACTTTATACAAAATAAGAGGATATAAACGAGAAGCTGAAAAGAACTTCTGGAGAATCACAGTTTGGCGGGATTGTTGATATGTTTGTCCTTTTACGTCCTTGCCTTCTTCGTTTCGACAGATGCATCCCAGTTATTGTTGTCATGTCTTAGGTTTAATTCAAAGAAAATATTAAATGACCCAATTCCCATAGAGATTTTGCAAAGTACCTTATCCTGTTCTCATGATGTATTGAACAAATGACACACTTTGCATGAATTTTCCTCTTAGAAGCAACAAAGGTCTTATTAACACCAAATGATGAGAGCTCTAGGTGTAAACTTACGTATAACAGAAGATGATCAAATGAGTTTTCCAAATGATAACTTCAGGTCTATACTTATGTATAACAGAAAAGATTATCATATTGTGCCGATGAGTGTTTGAATGATGAGAGCTCTAGGTGTAACTTACGTATAACAGAAGAGATGATCAAATGAGTTTTCCAAATGATAACTTCAGGTCTATACTTATGTGTAACAGAAATGATTATCATATTGTGCCGATGAGTGTTGGGTTTGTTGGACCAAATCAAACTAGTTTAACCATTTAAACTTGAAAACGCAGCGGATTAACATCAAATATTATCATTTGTAATCTGAAAATATGGTTCATTTCATGAGAACAACAAACCCAAGAACACAAGGATGTTATATATGTGTTTGAACTAGCTATCACCAATAAATAACAACCCAAATAAGCAATACATACTACCTTCCAAAGGCTGCTGAAAAACAAGATATAGATGAAGAGAATGATGTTCTTGAACAGCCAAAACACCAAGAAGAGGTGTCCTCAAGCTTCGATACCCACAAGCATCAAGCATACACCATTCTTGCTAGGATTTGAGCACCAAATCGGATCAAGAAAGCTGCTGGAACCTTGTTCCAACCGTGATATCTTTCTTCCAAAAGAAGAGTGATGTTCTTGTGACCCTTTTACATATAAGAGAGTAAGAGATATCTGAATGGAGAGTGTGTGTATTCTAGGAGAGCCAAAATCTCAAGAGAACCAAAGGAAAACCAAAGAGGGGGCTGCCCAAAAGGGGCGGCCGAACCCTTATCTCTCTTTTTGTTTTCCCCCCAAAACCCCTTTTAATCCTTGTTAAAATATTTGATTAAAATAGATATATAATTAACCTTTTAATTATATAACATACACACACTCCTATTATTTGATGTTATTTAACTAAATTAAACAACATTACAAATAATATCAATGAACAAAATATCCATATAAGTTGTTCAATCTCATATGCAACTTATTTAGAAAACCCATTTTCTAAATTTGGTGTATTTATTTAATTGCATGATCATATCATCAATAAATATTATTTGGTGTTTGCTAAGCTTGTTATTGGGTATGACCCGACTTGGATCATAACGTACTAACCACATCAATGTTGTATGTGTCTTGGGCATAAAGAATCCAACAATCTCCCACTTGCACAAGATTCATAGAAGATTGATGCAAGCAGTAAATACCGCCTAACAACGGTTTACTGCCCTTAATACGCATGACTTAAAGCCATTCAATAACATCATCCCCTTCAAGTATCCAACTTGAAATGATTTAGGTGAATTAATCATTTATCCTTTTGTTTCAGATGTCATGTTAAATCCAAGGACATAAATGATTATTCCTTATTGATTTAACTTAATCAGGCCTTAGACATCTTCCTCTCAACGAATAAGAGGAACAAATTCCATCTTGACTACATACGTTTTTTCACAATCACCTCGTGTCACACCTAAACATAGCCTTATGCACTGCCCATTATTTCAAAGCAGCGAAGAACTAGCTCAAGGTATAACATTTGATGAATATCAAAACCCAATATGTATCTCAGGTCGGAGGATACCAAATGATATTCGCCTTTACTCAACTTTACTTATGATCAATCTAGAAGATTCCATGTAGTAAAATTGAGATGCGGGTCAGTCCAATATTTGTATCTCACAAATATCTATCAACCTTGGCAGCAACCAATTGCTCTATATTAATTCCTTATGAATATCCACCAATCCATGTTCATAATAATCTTACGTTCTTATTTGTTCCCACGAACATGACCAACTACGGACATTTAGAATAATAAACATATTCATGGATCTATACATGCTAAAATGAATATAACTCAAAATATCACAAGTGTATAAAGAGTTAAATATTACACTTTCAAGATTTTAATACTAAACAAATCAATTCCAGTCACTAGAATATTGAAGTCGTAAGGCACAAGTATGACTTTCATGCTTTGCCCTTTCAAGGAGCTTCGTGAGTGGATGCGCAATGTATTCATCGGTGTGAATTTTACGAATACATATTTTTCCCTTTTCAACTTCATCCCTTATGCAGTTGAATTTCCACTTAATGTGCCCAACCTTTTGAAGAGGACAAGGTACCTTGATTCATGTAATCATACCCTCGTGATCACAAAAGGATTTCTAGGGGTCCTGAATGGTAGAGACCACCCTAGGTAGGCGATAAATTTCTTTACCCATGCAGCTTCCTGAGCTACTAATGATGTGGCTATGTATTTGGATTTTGTAGTGGACAATGCTACTCCATTCATAATGAAGACATACCCCGATTGAGAATCATCTCGAATGGTTTTGAACTTGCATCCGTGTAACCCTTACAACAAGTTCCTCTCCATCAGATCCGTATATTAGAAACATTTCCTTAGTCCTTCTAAGGTATTTCAATATACTTTTAATAGTCATCCAATAGCTATTATCTGGATTCTACTAATATCTGCTCGTCATGATTAACACGCATGACTCGTCCAGTCTAGTGCATATCATCGCATACATGATGGATCCTATAGCTGACGCATATGGGATGTCCTTTATTTCATATTGCTCATCCTTTGAGCTTGGACATTGAGATGTACTCAATATTGTCTCTCTTTGAATAGGTACCATACCTTTCTTAGAGTTTTTCCATCTTGAACCTTTTCAAGACTTTATTAATATACGCACTTTGATTTAAACCTATCAACTGTGTCGATCTATCCCTATAGATCCTTATTCCAATATATAGGCGACTTCACCGAGATTTTATGAAAAACAACTTCCAAGCCAGGTTTTGACACCTTCCATGGTTGGAATATCATTCCAAAAGGTACTATGTCATTAACATACAATACTAAGAATGTTATTATGCTCCCACTAGCCTTCTTATATACACAAGCCTCATCAGCGTTCTTGATGAAACCAAATTTTGATCTCTTCTTCAAAACGTTGATTCCAACTTCTCGATGCATGATTCAATCCATAGATTGACTTCTTTAATTTGCACACTTTTAGGATGTTGTGGATCGACAAAACCATCTGACTGAACCATATGGACAGACTCTTCGAGATGTCTATTAAGACAAGCGGTTTTGACATCCATTTGCCAAATCTCATAGTCATAATATGCAGCTCTGGCAGATAATATCCTAATTGACTTTAACATTGCCACAGGCGAGAAAATCTCATCATAATCAACCCCTTGATTTTCAGTGAAACCTTTTGCTACAAGTCTTGCTTTGTAAGTATCCAAGTTTCCATGTATATCCATTTTCTTCTTGAAACCCACTTGCATCCAACCGGTTTGGAGTTAAGTGGAGGGTCAACCAATTCCTAAACTTGATTTTCATACATGGATTGCATCTCAACGTTCATGGCATCCAGCCATTTGTCACAATCCAAATTGTACATTGCTTCATGGTATGTAGTTTCCTCATCGGAGTCACCCACATAGCATCCATTCATGAAAAATCCATATCTTTCTGGTGGAATGCTAATTTTACCAGATCTGCGAACATTTTGTGTGTATTGATCAACCTCTTGATCATCATCAACAACCTCTTGTTGATTGCTAGTGTCAACCAAACGTGTATTGGCTTGTAGATTTTGATCCTCATCAAATTCCACTATTCTATACGTTATTCCTTCCATAAGGAACTTAGTTTCCAAGAATTCAGCCTTTCGAGCAATAATTACTCTTGCTCTTGTTGGATCAAAGAGGTAGTATCATATATAGTCTTTGGGATATCCAAAAAATATACACATAGTGAATAGACTATCTTGGTTAGGGCCATATTTAAAATACGAGCCTCGGGGAGCATTACGAAAACCCAAAATGATAGAGGTAGTGAGCTTATAGCCATCATAGATTGAACCATATCCAATAGGGTTCAATTTCTCCTTCCAGACACACCATTATGTTATGGTGTTCCAATTGGAGTAAGTTGTGAGACGATCCCACAACTTCTTAGATGGTACTAAAACATCACTGAGGTATTCACCTCATCTATCTGAACGAAGAACTTTAAGAGTTTTATTGAGTTGATTTTCTACTTCATCCTTGAAGATTTTGAACATTTCAAAAGCTTCGTGTTTGTATGTCATCATGTACACATAACCATAGCGACTATTATCGTTAGTAAGGTAATGAAGTATCATCACCATTTCTAGTCATTGTCTTTAAGGGCCACATACATCCGAATGTAAGATACCTAATAAGTCTTTTCCCTCTCGTTAGTGCCACTAAAGGGCGACTTGGTCATCTAGTTTGTAAACAAGATTCACACTTATCGAATGAAACATTATCATTCGCTTTTCAAAAGACCATTCTTTTGAGGTGTTTGAATCTGATTCTTGTTTTATGTGACCAAGATGACAATGTCAAAGATAAGAATCACTTAAAACCATTTTAAGTTTCTTGGTGCTTGTTTGGTATAATGAGCTATTATAGGATGAATCATTATGAACCAATTCATAGATTTCATTAAAAGGCATAACCTTGAAATAAAATACATCATCCATATAAACATAAATACCATTGTTAATCAAACTTTAATTCATAACCACATTGTTCTAAAAGGGAAATCAAAATTATGTTCCTAGTCAAACTAGGAGCATACAAAATGTTCATTAGAATAACTTCCGAACCATTTGAAAGTTTCTAAATATTGTCTCTTTTGTTGAAGTGCTTATTTCATATGAACCCCTGCAACAAATTGCAAAAAAGAGTTCCACATCCGGTATCCAATACCCATGTGTTTGAAGAAATAACATTTCAACAATGTGAATTATGAAAGTTCTACATGAGGTTTGCCGAGCATCCCTCTTGTTTCTCAACTCTTTGAGATAGGTTGGACAATTCCTTTCAAATGTCCTATCTCTCCACACTCAAAGCATGGATCGTTCTCCGTTACCTTAGGATTCAAAAGCTTAGGACTTGGATGTTCCGCTTTAGCCTTTCATTTCCCCTTTCCTTTAATGTGCCCCTTTCCATTGGCAACATTTGCCTTGGGATCAGGGAATGGCCTTTTCTTATTGCCTTCCTCATTGATCAGAGAACAGGTAGAACCTTTCTACCCATCCCTGCCTCAGTTGTTTTGAGCATTGCGTGAAGCTCACCAATGCTCTTGTCCCACCCGTTCATATTGTAAATCATTATGAATGTCTCAAACCTTTTAGTACGCCATTAAGGATCGAATCCGTGGCCAACTCCTTTGAGACGGGACAATTAAGCCGCCCGTGGCGATCAACGTGGCTTTTTATCTTAAGCACATAAGATGATACGATTGGGTTTCTTCCATATGACACGCATGATGTGCTTGAACCGTTTCGAAGCGCTCTACCCTAGCTTGTTGAAGGAACATTTCCTCAAATGGAAATTTTCATATGCCCCATGTTGCTCCAAGTCCTTTTGGAGTCCGGGAAACATAGTTCCCAACATGAGGCAGGAAACCTGCATGGGATCCTTATATATTGAAACCAATCATCATAGGCCTCAACATCCTTAGGGTCGGGCTGGTCAGGAATTGGATCGTCAAGGACATAGGCCTTTTCTCTTACTTGAGAACAATTCTCAAGTTTTGATACCAGTCCATAAAGTTATTACGGTTAAGACGATCCCATTCTAAGATGGTTCTCAGTGATAGGGTAGGGACGTCGAGGGTGGTAGCATTATTGTTTGCGGCCATTACTACAAAATTTACAAAGTTCATTTTAGTATTTCTGAAAAAATTGCATTTTAATTATTAATACCCTTTACACGTCTCATAGACAATTAATAATTAAAATCTAGAATCCAACGTTACATTTAATGATGGTTAGGTGACCTTTATCCCATTATTTAAATTAACAAGGTAGTCAACATTTGACAATTGCAACCTATTGCAACTTCTAGCTTTATGGGATCGGTTAAACATCTTATGTTTAGTGGCATGTAAAATCCCGTCAACACGATTGTACGCCATGCTTCGGTGACCCTATGCACATGGTTTCCAATTCAAGTGGTCCTACTTACACACACGTGTGAGTTTACACATACAAGTGGTTAGGTTACCTTTATCCGACAAGTATATTAAGCCCACCTCAAACACACAAGTTTCTTAAAAGTGGTTAGGTGACCTTTATCCCACAAGTAGTTCTCAAGTTATTCAAGTGTCGTGTAAAAGGATGGTGTTTAACTTGTTTCCCAAGGGATTTAAGTTTCCATTAATTCTAGTTATGAAAACTCTATGTACCTTGTATTCGCATGCTTTCAAATACATGGTACCCTATGGTTCCTTTTTAATAAAACCTCTTTTATTTTGAAATCATTAGTCCTTTTAATAACCTTTTATTAGTCACTTAATGTTTAGGAACCAAAAATTCAGCTTGTTATGATAATTTATATAGATTGTTAAGCATATCCATATATCAAACAATGAACATAAAATGAATAATCAAACAAGCATATATCAAACAACCACATGTGCATAACCATAGCCACTATGTTGAGAACACTTGTTTGCCATCACAAGTGTTGTCATTTGGTCTTTCCTAAGGGTTGAACACAACACAAAGACGAGATCCCCAAAGACCCCCACTTGAACTTGCATCCAAATGCTTAAAGTCCTTCTCTTGTGTCTTCCTTTTGTGTTTCCATCTTGTGCATCTTCTTTTACAAAACTCATATCCTAATACAAATTTTCTAATAAAAGAAAGCATACTTAATCTATCTATTACATCACAAATGAATGAATAAATGAATTACATCCAATACTAAACACAAAAGAATAATATTACAACCATAAGAATGAATACAACCAACACAAAACATCCATTCAAAACCAAAACAACACAAGGTCAAGGCAAGATTATGCACCAATATTAATCATCATATACAACATACAAGAACAAAATAAACCCCCGTATGACCCTAAATTTTCAGCCAACATAACCATGAATTTAGGGTCTTTTGTCCAAACAAAACATAATCAACTACTTGATATCTTACTTTCAAGGTTTAATCACTAGCATGTTAGATATACCTTGAAAGGTGGAGATTTATTATCATCACCACAAAACAGCCCCAATATGGTTGTTAAAGCCTCATAAAACCAATTTTACAAGAACACATGAAACTAGTCATCCACATATCCGGCTCTAGATGCCAATGTTGGGTTTGTTGGACCAAATCAAACTAATTTAACCATTTAAACTTGAAAACGCAGTGGATTAACATCAAATATTATCATTTGTAATCTGAAAATATGGTTCATTTCATGACAAAAACAAACCCAAGAACACAAGGATCTTATATATGTGTTTGAAGTAGCTATCACCAATAAATAACACCCAAATAAGCAATACATACTACCTTCCA
Source organism: Flaveria trinervia (assembly GCA_025506515.1). Classification (NCBI taxonomy): domain Eukaryota; kingdom Viridiplantae; phylum Streptophyta; class Magnoliopsida; order Asterales; family Asteraceae; genus Flaveria; species Flaveria trinervia. The sequence goes on along the minus strand of JACCIX010000606.1, from coordinate 14,094 downwards.
AAGGCTGCTGAAAAACGAGAGATAGATGAAGAGAATGATGTTCTTGAATAGCCAAAACACCAAGAAGAGGTGTCCTCAAGCTTCCATACCCACAAGCATCAAGCATACACCATTCTTGCTAGGATTTGAGCACCAAATGGATCAAGAAAGCTGCTGGAACCTTGTTCCAGCCGTGATATCTTTCTTCCAAAGAAGAGTGATGTTCTTGTGACCCTTTTGCATATGAGAGAGTAAGAGAGATCTGAATGGAGAGTGTGTGTATTCTAGGAGAGCCAAAATCTCAAGAGAACCAACGGAAAACCAAAGAGAGGGCTGCCCAAAAGGGGCGGCCGAACCCTTATCTTCTTTTTTGTTTTCCCCCCAAAACCCCTTTTAATCCTTGTTAAAATATTTGATTAAAATAGATATATAATTAACCTTTTAATTATATAACATACACACACTCCTATTATTTGATGTTATTTAACTAAATTAAACAACATTACAAATAATATCCATGAACAAAATATCCGTATAAGTTGTTCAATCTCATATGCAACTTATTAGAAACCCATTTTCTAAATTGGTGTATTTATTTAATGCATGATCATATCATCAATTAAATATTATTTGGTGTTTGCAAAGCTTGTTATTGGTATGACCCGACTTGGATCATAACGTACTAACCACATCAATCTTGTATGTGTCTTGGGCATAAAGAATCTAACAATGAGAGCTCCAGGTTAGTACTATCGTATAGCAGAGGAGATCATCACTGCAGGTCAATGTTCACACATAGCAAAGGAGATAAACACAAGATAAAATACAGACGTGAGCATCTTGTATGCAAAGATGAACAGGCATAGGCTGTAAGAGATAGAAAGGAATGATGAAAGCCAAAGATACTTTAGGTAAGAATAACTCAAAACAAAGGCATCACGTTCTCAATCGTTTTTGAACAAGACTTGAAACTTTGTGAAGGCCAAAGATGTCAAGGGATCACTTGAGTCATCAAGTTTCTTATTCTATTAATTCAGCTACAAAATAATTGTTTACTTTGATTCCAGGCTGAACCTATAAAACATATCCCACACAATATTATTAACCTCCTTTACATAATCCAGGCATCTATATTATTCTGCAAATAAAATAAACTTTTAATATCTATTCTCCCCCGAAATTTCTACACTTAATATAGATGTGGAAATTCTTCCTTAACTTTATATCACTATAACATTTTATTTTTTTTTTTAGTTTATTACTTTTATTATTATTATTATTTTATTGTTATTATTAAAGAAAAGTGATGAAGAATGAAGGAGCATAAAGAAATAAAAACTAAAAAATTTGAGTGGGTAGTGAGATTGAGATTCTCACTTAGGATCGAATATAATGATTGAGTTAATGATTTAATGGCGGAATCATATAATCAAGAAATATTCAATGTAGAAGAAATACTCAAAAAAGTTTTGAATATATTAATAAAGGTGATTGATTACAATTACTGCTAGGGTTTAGCAAAAAACATTAATAATGCACCTAGAGAGTAAATGACAAAATATATTCTGATTGTCTATTCTGTGTCGCTTTGTGTATGAGGTTTTCTATTCTATTTATAGGCGGACAAGATGCCTTTTTACAAAATAACTAAACTACCCCTGACCTATACATCAGAACTAGTCTAAGTCTTGATCCGCATTTATTCTTGTTCATCCGCATTGGCAAATGCGGATGAGATGGATTTGATCAACATTTCTTAACTTGATCATCCGCATTACTATGTTGGTCATCCGCATTGGGTTATGCGGATGAAAAAATACTTTTGTGCATTCTTGTTCGGACATCCACATTGACAAATGCGAATAAACACAATCTTTGCATTAATATTGGTCTTCCACATTTGTTAATGCGGAAGAACAAACACTTGTGAGCATTTGTTCTTTGTCTTCCGCATTAACAAATGCGGAAGTCCAATACTTAATCTTCTATTGCAGAGTCTTCATCCGCATTAATACTTGGACTTGTGGGAATTCAGCAGAACAACCATCAACTCACCGATTGAATTGGCATGTATAATCTTTTTAGGGTGCAATAATACCCTTTAAGGATTATACAGCCTATGTTCTTCAATGTTTGGGTGGTGATTGAGGTTGTGAGTATTCTGCTGGATCTTGTTGTGGCACTAGAGGTTCAGCTTGTGATGGGTCCAGTATAGCCTTTATCATGTTGACAAAGTCTTAAGCATCAACCACCTTTTCTCTATTAAGCACGTGTATCTTCATTTGACTCATTGCATGGATGGCTTCTAGTGGTAGTTTCTTGAGTGAAACTGGTTCCCAAATTGATACTATAGACAGTCCACCCCTGTGAATCAACAAAGCACAATCTACATCAACCTCCAATTTGACAATGTTGCCTAATTGCAGAGGTGCCCTTTTCTTCTTTCTTTTCTCCCTCTTGGCAATGATCAGGTCATATGCCATCTTTAGTATCTTGATGCACTTTAGAAAGAAGTGCATATCTTCTTCACCAAGTTTTTTGGACATCTCTCTGAAGTGCCTAGTGAATATATATTGTATGTAAGATTGATCTAATAGTCTCACTTCATAACCACTAAACAATCTGATTTTTGCACCTTCTTTCCCACTCCACTTCCTCTCAATCACCAACTCATAAGTCTTCTAATCATAGTAAACATTGGAGATTGGTATTGAGGAATGAGTGCCAGCCACCATTTTTCTTGTTAATGCCTCTGCAGGTTTCACTTTCAGTTCTGGAAACACTACCTCTTCTGCTGGTTTTGTTTGTCTCTTCTCTAGAGGGTTTTTTAATGATTTGTCTTTCCTCATGCATATGGCTTTCAAAGACTTGAAGTTGTTGTTCTCTTAAACATTCTAAGAATTTCTTCAAACTCATAGCCTCTAAACATAGCTGAGTGATTTATTAGTTCTAATTGAGCTATTTTTTTTAGGTCATGGATCTCTAGGGTATTTACTAGAGCAGAGTACTCTGTAAAGAATTGTACTAGCCCGGAGATCCTCTTCACCATGAACATGTTCCAATTACTATCATACTTCCACGCAATGATTTTTTGATCTGTTTTGCCCTTTGGAGTAGACACACCCTTTATCATCTCTATAGTGGTGAGGCCTTCTCCAAGCTTAAGTTGTGAAGGCTCAGCAAACCACTCAGGATATCTATGAAGAATTAGTGCTAGAGAGTCTTGATCTTTAAGAGTGAGTGGCATGTCTTGAGCAGACATTCTTGATCATGGCTTCTTACTAATGATCTCTTCTTCCAAAGCTTGAAGCCTCTATTTCTTTTCAGTAATCAATCTTAGAATGGTAGCCCGCATTGAATTAGTCTTCAGTTACCCATTTTTTCCTCTTTTTAAATCATTGGCTTAATAATAATCCTTCATTTCCCTATTAGTCATGGTAGAGAGTTTTGGTTTGTCAGCTTTAGGTGAGATGGTCTTTTCGTAGTCAGTTTCAATGGTAGGGCCTACCAGTTTGTTTAATCTTTCCCTTTCTATCTTCATCCCCTCATAAGTCATGCCAAAGACTTCATGAGGATCATATTCCATGATTAATCAGATACATAGCTTCAACCATTAAATTATCATTTTGAGCCTTCTGTACCATTTCTTCTACTAAGCTTTCTTCTTTCATAGGACTGTCAACTGCTATTGGCTCATCTGCCACATAGCCTCTTTCAATTTCTCCTTCTTCCAGATTAACAAAAAATAACCTGCTTCTTTAATTGAGCTTATTCTTGCTCATGTTCTTCTAAGAATTCTACTATAGCTGCCAAGCTTCTTCGATCATCTTGTTTAGTTTTCTTTACAGACTCTTCTTCCAGTATAGGTCTTTTGCCCTTTACCTTCTCAGATAAGTACTTTCTTTTTCTGGTATAGGTTTGAAGTGAAGGACCACAAGAGGTTTTAGGCATTTCAGATCTTTGAAGCACTTTTTCAACTTTTGAATGTACTTGTTTATGGGCAACATCAGCCTTTTCTTCCTTTTCTCTTTTTTCTTCACATAGTTTTTTGATAATTTCTTTTTGCTTATCAGATAGATACATGGCTAGGATTATTTGCAAGCTCAACTCCTTCTCTAGAGGGATAGCGGATTGAGGGATAATCATAATGGGTTCAGTGTAAGTCCTTCGATCAGCTAAAAAATCCCAGAACTCTCTGATGTGAAACTATCTACTACATTGATAATTTCATTAAATTTCCTCTTCAGTCTGTGTAGCAGCTGATTTTCCAGAATAGACCACCATCTCTAGGCTTGACTCTTCATTCTTTGATTTACTGTATCTTATTCTTTCTCATCACTTTCAGAAGAAGATTGTATCTCATCAGCTATAACTCTTTGCTCATCTCTTTCACTTGCTTCAGCCTTAACTCTCTTTGAATTTCAATGAGCATCTCAAGCTCAGAGATTCTTTTGTTTTGACTTTCAATTTGATTATCCACATTAGTGATAATCTATGATTGTTATTCAATTATATCCACTTGCTCTTCCATGGCAATGTTTGAATAGCAAGAGTGTTAACATGCCCACTGATTTCTTTTCTAGAAAGATTAAGAGAAACTGTTAACTTCTTAATCTCTTTATCTTTTTCTTTCTTCTCAAAATCATATTTTTCTTTCAATGATTTCAACTCAGCTTCCTTCTCATCAAGTTCCACCAATGTGTCTGAATGATGCATGATCTCCTGTTTAGTAGTCTTTCCATCTCTGCTACTTTCTGCAGAAGTTCAGAGGTCATCTCATCTTTCTCATCAGGTTTATGACACCAGATTTAGCATAACTCTCAGAAGGAGCAGCTTTAGAGATAACATTCTTGACAAGCATTTTGTTGGGGTTATCATCCTAATGAGAAGATGATTTGGATCTTTTTGAAGAGCTGGCAAAGTCACCAAACTCAATAGGTTCTGTAGAAATTGGGGGTGGTTAGGCTGATTGGATAGGTGAATGATGAATAGGAGATGGATGTGGAGAAGTAATGGGTTGTGTTTATGGAGATTGTTTTTGTGAGCTGTGAGGTGTTGGGGTTGTTTTTGGAGATGGAATTTGTGAAGCATAAGGTGTTTGTTGTGGGGTTCTTTCTGGAGATGGGATTGGTAGATGTACAAAGGGAGATGCAAAATCATGATTTCAGGTTCAGTGTGAGAACACCCCCTGTATCATCCTGGGGTGACACTGATCTTGGCCTATCAATGCCTCCAACTTGCTCATCAGCAGTGTGTTGAATATGAGCAGCTTGTTCTTCAATATGCTCATTAGCAGGAGCATGTTGTTCTTCACCTTGTTCATCAGGATTAATCTGTTAAAGCATCCAAGGTAGAAGAGGAAAGTGAGCTCCACTATAAAATTTTCTAGGATCCATTTTCTTGATGTATATATATGACTTAGCATCATAGTGTGGAATATCTAGAACTGGTGCATTAGTAGATAGATTGGGCAATGCTTCATTTATGAGACATTGGATGAATCTTGGGTACATCAAGAATTTGTATCTCCTTCCTTCTTGTATGTTGGATACTAGGCCATTGAAGACATAAGCTGACATATTGAATGGCCTATGTGTGCATAAAGCACAAATTTCTGATGAAGTAATAATTGGGATATGATTTTATCATGGTTCCTTTTAGACAAACAGTGCTGATAGATATGGATCAGAAACCTCCAAGGCAAGTCTACTAACCCCTTCACAATCTGTTTAGCTTCAAAACCTCCTTCATATCCAATCTCTGCAAAGAAGGTAGTAATATCATCATCTTCTAGCTCAATTGGTGAATTTGCATCATCACCAAACTGCAGACACCTTCTTGTAGATTCTTCAGTTATGATCAGTGTATGCTCATCATCAATCCATCCAGATAAAGACCTAACACCATCATCCTCTATCACTTCAACAGAGTTCCAGAATGACCTTATGAGTCTCTCATATATGATAGGTCTGATAGTGATAGCATAACCACTCTAGTTGTGGAGATGAATCTGATCATGTCACTGAGCCCCTCTGCGTCGGGTACATCAGGGTCTAGAAAACCACTGATGTTGTGGAGCTTGCTCCATGAGAGATCAGCCATTAGAGGCATATGAGTTAGATTAATAATAATATATGTACTACTTCAAGCAGCATTCATCTTTTTGACTTTTGAGGGTCAAATATGAACATTAAGGGTATGTTCCATAGGAGTTATTACAGATTGAGATATGGTCATGAATACTCATTGACATTTTTTTTTCATGTTTAAAGATCAAATTTTTGATGTTTTTAACTATTATTTGGATATTATTTCAAGTTTTTATTTCAACATTTTCGGTTTCATGGTGCTCTGTTCATGTGATGAACATAAGTTTAAGATTTTAAGATTGAATAGTATTCTACAAAGTTTGCATGTTCATTGAAGTCGAAAATGTTCATCTTTTCTTGGAATGAATCTGATTTGGGTGTTCTTTGTTAACCTAGGGTTCTAAGTTCATTATCAGTTCAAACGTCTGAAACATTAGGTTAACACAATGTAAAATTTTCACCTTTTGTTTGATAATACAGTTTTGTAGTATCTAATATGGGAACAGATTGGGTGAAATGAGCTTAAATCTTCGATTATTAACAAAGAGGATGATTGATGAAGAAGAATGTCGTTTTCACTCGTCGCACTATAGAGTCTCTCAAATTTGAAAAGTATTAAATGACCTTTTGAACTTGCTTTAAATACTCAAAAAATGGCTTTTACAAAATTTTATAAGTCTCAAAACAAATGTGTTCAACTTTTTAAATCATTGTAGCAAATGCGGAAGTGTAAATTTTAAGTATTTAGGTTATCCGCATTTGTTTACTGTTGTAATTGCGGTAGTGAAAAATTAAAGTACTTTGCTATCCGCATTTGTTTACAGTAGTAAATGCAGAAGTGAAAAATTTAAAGTACTTTTCTATCTGCATTTGTTTACTATAGTAAATGCGGAAGAGAATATTTAAGTACTTTGCTATCCGCATTTGTTTACTGTTGTAAATGCGGAAGAGTTTTAACTTGTGATTTTAGGCATCCGCATTACACACTGTAGCAAATGCGGAAGTTTTGTTACTTCAGTTTTCTTCTATCCAAATTTGTGCACTGTGGAAAATGCGAAAGAACAAAGTTCATCAGCATTTGTGCACTGTAACAAATGCGGTTGACAAAACTTCATCAGCATTGCTCACTGTAGCAAATGCGGAAAATCAAACTTTGTCAGCATTTGCTCGCTATAGCAATTGCGATAAAATAAAATCCACATTTACTTGATCATCATTCATTGTGATGGAAGAGATTAAGCACTTATTTGTTTCTGTTTGAAAATACATGAAAATTGAAGATACACATCCATAAATGCGGATGAGTAAAACAATTGCGGAAGTGTAAATTTCATCCGTATTGACAATTGCGGTTGGACACTTCAAAATGTTTTTATCCGCATTGACAAATGCTGTTGAACACTTGAAAAACACTTTATCCGCATTGACAAATGCAGTAGGAAATTTTTTGTTCGGCATAGGTTTTAACACTTCAAATTTTCGTGTATACTTGTAACACACTAATGTGGTAGATTACAATCTTTGTCCGCATTAGTTTTACTTGGAAATAAAAAGCTACCCGCATCGGTATAAGCATGGGTTACCTTCACCCGCATTAACCAATACACTTACCTGTATTAACTTTTGAACATAATCATAAGTTAATGTGTCTATTTTGGTTTTTCATGTTATGAAGAGATGTCATTGATTGATTTTTCTTATGAAGTTGTTGACCGTTAAAGTTACCAATTCTTGCTTGGATTGACTTGTATGTTAGAAGTGATACAAGTTTCCCATTGTTTGACTGAATTGGACTTTTCATGCTTCTAAGAATCTGCATAGGCTGATACTATGGTATAACTTCTGCATCAACACATGCATTTTCTTTTTGTTTTGTTTTTTTAAGAAAGTAATTTAAGATAGTAAAAATCTATCCAGATTTAATCCAAAATTTTAAATTACTCCCCTTAAAGTTTATATCCACATCTAGATAGAAACTTTAAAGATTTAAAAACTTTTTGACTATTATGTACATTGATATTAATAATGAGGAAAAGTATATCTTTTGTTGGGATCATATCAATCTTACATTGCACATGTGCATCCTTTATGAAAATGGACATGTTTATGAACTTGATGATTGAAAGTATGTTTGTCCTTTAAACTCATACCAGGTTGATATTTTGATGCAAATGATATTTATCATGTTTTTGGTTGATTTAATTTTTCAATATGTACCTCACACACACAAGCATAGAATGATCAACCATCCTTATACAATGCATGGTAGAAAACTTTCACAACTTTCCTTACCAGGTTACTTAAGTTATGAAACTCATTTTCACTGATCCTCATTGGGATTCTTTTACTTTGATCCTTTTCATAATGATCCATATTAGGATTTTTTTCACTTCACTTTGTAAGGTGATCCATGATAGGATTCTTTTGTTCATTCACTTGGAATGTATTGCTTTTGTATATTTATCCAATTTTGATGTGTTCCTTATTAGGAATCTTTTGGATCAGTACATCTACACTCTATGCTTGTTTCATCAGGTCTTTGCTCAGCAAAACAAAGTTGAAACTTGATGTAGGTGAAAGAGATTCATAAAGCATCATTACTGGTGTGTTTAGGATACTACACACACATGCACTCACATAAGCCAATACATACCTGTACTTTCTGATAAGTGTTTCACTGTTAAATAAGATTTTAATTTATCACTGCATGTAATCTTCTTCCAAGCTAAGCCTACCAACATACACGGTAAGTCATAATAGTCTTGCAATTTTTGAAATGAAGCACAGTAAATGATATAACGATTGTAGTTATATCATTTCCCATTGATATTCTATCTTCATAAAATTGACTCTTTTGTGTTTTTCTAGTATTTTTGACTTGTTTTGATGTTTTGATTGGTTTTACTCAAGGTTAATTTGCTAATTGATTGAACCAGGAATTCAAACCTACGAGGTTCAAATGCCTTAGTAAATAAATCAGGCAATTGATTTTCAGTGGGTACCTGAATCAATTTGATTAACCCTTTTCAGCATAGTCTCTCAAAGTGATATCTAATTTCAATGTGTTTTGTTTGACTGTGAACTTGATTATTTGTTATGAAAACAGCTGCTGTTGTCAATGTGAACTGGTGTGTGTGCAAGAAGTTAAAACCATAATCAAGCATCTGTTTTGAATCCAGAGAACTTTAGAGCGACAGGCTGACGCTGCAATATACTCAGCTTTTCTGGTGATACAAATACGTTTGTCTGCTTCTTGCATTGCCAAGAGACCAGTTCGGACCAAGAAATTGACAACCTCCAGAGGTGGACTTTTTTGTGAAGTTGCATCCTCCATAATCACTGTTTGTGAATGCATAGAGATTGATGTCTCCTTCCTTTGGATACCATAACCAAGAGCTGGTTTGCCATTCATAATATCTGAATATCCTCTTGGCTGTATTCACATGTGATTCTTTTAGATCAGCTTGATACCTCACACACACACAAACTCCAAACATATTATCAAGTCTGCTAGCAGTTAGATACATAAGTGAGCCTATCATTGATCGATACTAAGTTGATCAACAAATTTGCCTTCTGGATCAAGACCAATCTTAACTTTGGTATCAACTGGTGTTTCTAAGACTGACAACTAGCAAAGAAACTTCTTGAGCATGTATCCACATATTGGATTGGTTGATGAATATTACATCTGCTGTCTGTTGGACTTGCACTCCTAAGAAGAAAGTGAGTTCTCCTATAGCACTCATTTGGAATTTGAATGAATTAGGTCTTCAAAGTCTTTGCAGAGTTGCTTGTTTGTGGAGCCAAATATAATGTCATCCATATAAATCTGGACTAGCAGCATGTATCTTCCTTTTCTTCTTCTGAAGAGAGTTTGATCAATCTTTCCTCTTTCATATCCATGTTCAAGAAGAAAGGATGATAGAGGCTCATACCACTTTCTTGGGGCTTGATGAAGGCCATACAGGGCTTGTCAAGCTTGTAACCCTGTGAGGAAATCTGGATCTTCAAAGCCAGGTAGTTGACTCACATAGACCTCTTAGTAATCTTCCATAAAAGAAGCCACACTTCACATCCCCTTGATAAACAGTAAATTGCATGGATGCAGAATATGCTAGAAGATTCGATTGCTTCTAATCTGGCATAGAAAGCCATGTGAACAAATAGATGTTGCAATACTGGACTTGCTTTGTCACATTAAGTTCACCAAATAATGGTTTCAACTAGATGATTCTTGTGTATTCTCGTGATTGGAATGGAGTCACCAGCAATGGTTACATCAAGATTGGAGACATTCAGTTCATTATGGTTAGAGGCACCTTCATCTTGTATGTTAGGAATTATGAAGATAGTCAACTCCGTTTTAGTTCCTGCTTCAGCTTCAGCTGCACTGGATTGCTTCCATCATTGATGTTCTTGTGTTTCAATTGGAAGGTAGCTTGTTTTGATTTCTAATCTTAGTGACATATCATTTGAGTGTGAAGGTAACATGCTTGGACCTCCTTCAGTTGAAACACTCTGGTTTTGTGATGGGTTGTCTGATGGTGAAGATCATGTATAGGTTGGACTCACCTTAGTTTAGATTATTACTTTTGATGTAATAGGTCTATTGTTAGTTTCTTTTTGTATGTATTTAGTTTTATGTAATATTGCAGTTTATAGTTTCACTCATAGTCGTTGATTGGTTAGCTCGGCGAAACTACTGTTTCTGCCGGGCGACACTATAGTTTCGGCAGTGCAGTTTCGCTCCCAGCGAAACTATGATTGCTTTATATAGAATTGATATTTTTCATTGTCGGGTAAGCTTGCAAAACCCTAATCGATTATCATTGTTGCAAATTAACATTTCAAAGCAGTTATTACAGAGAATTATTATATGCTTTATGTTATTGATTATTGATGTTCATTGTCTTTCATGAAGGGTTATTATCATGTTCAATCATCTTTGTTCAAGTTGTTTAGTTAGTTGTTGGATATTGAACTATTCTTATCTTATTTGCATGTTATACGATCATGGACCAACAATATGGTATCAGAGCCTTAGTGCTCATGATTTGTTGAGTTTTTTTGATGGCTTTTTTAGTATCTTATTTCAATCATTTCAGTTCCTTATTGGGTGTTTTGATGTGGAAATTGATAAGTTTTGCTTGTTTTCGGTTGTGAAAGCTTTGCTAATCATTAGATCTCAAATTCATTGAGTTTTTGATGTTTTCAGACTGATTTTGGGTTGAAAAAAGGGTTTAAGGTTAAACCAGTGAAATACTATTCTTTCAGCAAACGGAGATCATCTTTCAGCAAAACTATGGTGTTATCGCTATTGAATTTGTTTTCTAGTTGTTTTGGAAACTAGTCTTTTTGAAGGAAAGTTCATCAGTGCTTGTGTAGGTTTAACAAGCCAATTGATGCCAAAAGTGATTTTAAACAAAAGTTCAAGCTTGTTTCGTGCGAACTTTGTAGCAAAACTAAGCCTGTGTGACAATTGGCTAGCGAAACTGCTGCCGAAATTGTCAGCGAAATTAGCCTCCTCTGCGAAAGTATCAGTGAAAGTAGTTTCACTGCGAAATTGTCTGCGAAGTTACCTTTCTCTGCCAATATTGTCAGCGAAATTATCTCTTTTCATGCCGAAATTACATGAAATCTCTGCGAAACTACAATGTCTAAGTTAACATCACTTACACTGCCGATCTTGAAAGTGTTGCTCCCAATAAGCCTCCGAGACTCATTAACGGAGACAGTTTTGAAGATTGGAAGAGATGTCTAAAAGCTTTCTTCTTCTACACTGATCACAACCAATGGGAATCGATTATTCTGGTCCTCACATACCCACAAGTCACTATTGGTGTGTGTCTATCAAAATAAGGACCCGTCTTCATCACTGAAAAGGATCTGAAATTGATCGATCGTGACCAAAAGGCTTTGGGTGCTTTAACTCTATGCCTGGCATAGGCATTTACAATCGTTTTGTAGAGCATAAATTTGCTAAATTATTACGATGCCCTATGTGAGTTCTATGATGGTAATGCTGATTTGGTAATGAATAAGAGCATTCAAGCTGAGAAGGAATTCAACTCCTTTGTTGGATACAGAATGAGAGTCTGACAGATCTCACAAATTGTTTCTTGACAGTTTCAATTACCTTAAAGAAATACGAGGAAAAGCTCTCCAATAGTGAACAAGTTATAGGCTACTAGATTCTCTCCACCTCAGTGGAGTCTTCACGTAAGGATGCTAAAACAAGAAAGAGGGTTCACAGACTACAAGTCATGGATATATCAATAAGCTGAAATCCTTTAAGTTGGAATGATGCCTACATATGGTTTTTCTCAAATGCTGCTTTATTATCATCCATTGCTAGCTCTTAAAAACTAATTCAATTCAAGGAGGAGTTAATACAAGTTATTTATCAGGAGGAAATGTTTCGGTTGGAAAGAGATCAGATTAATTCTAAGGCTAATGTTGAAACTTCAGTTCCATCATAAACAAGGTCCTCTTTGAATTGTGGCGGGAGATTCGAAAGGAAAAGGAATGACAATCGAAGACATGTATCAGGTAGACCTGATGATCTTGAAAGAAGTAACATCCAGTGGTAAATGGCAATGTTGACTCTTAGAGGTTGAAGGTTATGGAGCGTACTAGACGGAAGAACTCGGCGGACAAATTTCTAATTCAAAACTGGGATTTGATAAGTCAAAACTAAGATGTTTCCAATGTAAACAATTCGGACATTTCAAACGTGAATGTCCATCACCAATTTTCACCGATTCTAGCAATTTAGGAGTTCCAAAACTAACAATTAGAAGGAGAAGGAAGAGTGAATCACAAAAAGGAGACTGCATTGATTTCCAACATTGATTGGAGTGCCGAGGTTGAGGAAACAAGGACTGCGATAAATTGCTTTGGTTGCTGAGTTGTTCAAGGAAAGAGGAGGAAGATGGTAAAGATGGATTTGACCTTTCAAAGAATTCAAATAGGAAGTTGTGTCATTTGTGAATGAGAAAGAAGAGAAAGATGTTGGAATGAGGGCAGGTAAATCTGCAGGTGTAAAGCAGGAAGGAAGTCTGCGCTGGGCAAGGAAAGGATTATGATGATGACATAGCCACCATTGAGGGAAGCATGTCAAGTACTCTGGTGTGCCAATGTGAAAAGGCCTAGCAGCTGAAAGGATGATGATGGGACTTCCATATGAGGTAATTCAGGATATGTGCTCATCTACTTGTAGATAAGATTATTTGGGATTTATAAAGCTAATCGACTATTAATTGAAAATGGAAAGGATTTAAAACGAATCAATGATAAATTTAAAATCAATGAATCAAAATATTTTGTTAAATTAAATGAGGCTTTAAAAGAAAATGATCATTTAAAACGAATCGTTTTGGAAGAAATGTTGAGATTAACACTTTGACTAAAAGAATTGCCCTTTCTGAATTTGAAACAAGCAACTTCAGTCAAAGTCGGACAATGGATCATATCAGGAATGAAAACTGAGATCTATGTAAATCTCAACGGGGAGCTAGGATTTAAAAGGATTGGGTTATGAAAATGTAAGGTTTATCCTCGCCTAGTACATACTGTTATTCTCCTGTGCCTGTTCCTCATCTTCTAATGATTTAATCAAAATAGATCTGACAGTATGTCTGCACGTTTAGACGGTTGTACCTCTAAGCAGGTTTGTGAAGACTACGACAATAGACCAATAGTGGGCTTGGATGCACTATTATTAGTACCCTGATTGTCAGCAGTGTTTTAGATCACAAGTCTAGTTTAATTATGTTTTGTTTCTAGTTCTCTTGTATCAGACTCTGTAGTTTCATGTTTCATTATGTTCTATTTCATCTTTTAGTTTAGTGTATTGTGGTGATGTCTTTTGTTTTGGTGATGATAATGGTGCAACTAATCTTTCTACAAAGTCGGGACCGATCAAATTAAAACTATTTGTTTTGAAAAATTCTTTCTCATCCTATTCCATCTTGACTCCATTAAATAGTCTTTTCAAATGAAAGAATTACCACTTCGCTAAAAC